>PVIY010003243.1:0-115988 GCA_004026745.1 Myrmecophaga tridactyla | reverse complement strand
AGCATTTCAAACTAAATTTATTTTAACATTTGTTCCCCCTATTATTTATTTTTATTCCATATGTTCTACTCTTTTGTTGATATGGTAGATAAAAGGAGCATCAGACACAAGGTTTTCACATTCACAGAGTCTCATTGTGAAAGCTATATCATTGTTCAATCATCATCAAGAAACATGGCTACTGGAACACAGCTCTACATTTTCAGGCAGTTCCCTCTAGCCTCTCCACTACATCTTGAACAACAAGGTGATATCTACTTAATGCGTAAGAATAACCTCCAGGATAACCTAAGAGGACGGTTTTGAGAAGGCTTCTAGGAGGAGGAGGACATTGAATAAAGGAAGGATAAGGCCGTGTGCAGTGGGAAGGCAGGAAACGGCATTCCAGGCAGGAGGGGCCACAAAGCAAGTGCTGTAAATCGGGAAAATAGGTGTGTGTAGAAGGAACAGCAGGCGTTGCTAGTTTGGGCTGGTTTATGAGTTTACAATGGGGCATAGGGAAAGATAAGTTTGAAAAAGTACGTTGGGGTCAAGTTGTGGAGGGATTTGCGTGCCGGAGAGAAAAGTTAGGGTGTTTTTCTTTGGTCAGTGGGCGCCACTAGTTGACTGCTGTGCAGTAGCAAAGTCATACAAGCCAAATATATTATTTAACATTTTCTGTTTCTAGTGAAAAGAAACAGGTGAATTGATTTTTTTGGTGGGTTGGGGGGAGGTTAGATTATAATCCTGTGAAGCACAGGATAACCAAGAAGCAAAATTCCGTTCTGGTACAACCACCCAGTTTCTAGAAAAGAGAAACGAAAGCAAGTAAGAGATAGGACAAGAGCGTTTTTTGATCAGAAGACTCATTGAAATGAAAGGGATGGTAATCAGTAATATGAATCCAAGTGATTTTTCAAGTCTTCCTTTTGCTCAGTGGTGGGGATGACCAAGCTAAACTGCCAGCAAGCCAGCATGATGTGACTGTTGCTCTGATTCTTCACAGATGAATGTGTATACAAAATAAGATCTTAAATACATTTAGTTCATAACCATACATAGTGCTGTGCCTTTCAAGTTAAGGGGGAAAAAAAACACCACACACCACACTGCAAAGTACAAATACAGAGGAAAAAATACTACTCCAAAATACAGAGGAAAAAAAAACTCCTCTTGTCTTTGGCAACACTAAAAAAAGAAGATATATAAAAAGCAATGTGATGTTGGTCCCTATTTGTGAAAAAAGGTACTTGGGTATGACACGAAGTCAGAATTGGTTTGTTTTCTAAAATTCAGAATATCTGGTGTTTTAAAAGTAGCACTTTTGTTTTTTAAAAATTGAACAAGTCACATAACACAACATCAAAAAAGCTTTTTGATACAAAGCTCAGCTTTTAATTCATGTTTTGCTTCTGCAAATTTGGGAGATGAATTGGGTTCTTGCTGGAATGTGGCCTTGCTGGTTGACAGGTCTGAAATGGAGTGTCTCCTTTGCACCCCCGGAGGACCACACCAACTCCCTACCAAGCACAAGCTCTTGCTCCCATTTTTTGGCGGGGGTAGGACCTTCAGGCTATTGTTTCACCATTTGCTGTTTTAACTTGATTGCAGATTGTGTTTTTTATGGATATGATATCTTAAAATTTCTTCCAACTTGGCTTCATTTTGCACACTCGTTTATCTGCGGTTTTATTGCAAACATTGATCAAGTCGCACTTCTTGTTTGCAGTGGGCCTCCTATCTGGAATCTTCTTTTTGATCACTGTGAAATCCCTGTTTTTGCCTGGAATGTATCTGTGCTTCAAGGAGATGAAGATTGGATCTGCATTCTTACCTTCAAACCCCTCTTCCGTTTCCAGCAGTGCTTCAGGCCCACTGTGTCAGGGTACCAGTCATCTTGGGAGACGTCAGACATCCTGGGAACAGTCATGATAATAGGCTTACACTTTCTCTCAAGAAATTTAAAGAATCTAGCAATCTTACATTTGTTAACATCATGTCCCCTCTTGGACATGTAACCCATTCCCCTTGGAGGCTGTTTGCTGCTGAGGGTGTTTGGGTAGTGAACATACAGGGATTCAACTGTAATCTCAGAATACAGATACTGCTGTTGCCCTTTCCACATGAGAAAATGATACTGGTGTCAGGATCATAGAAAGGCAGCAACACCCCATTGCCAATGTCCATTTCATGAAGAACAATTGGTTCCTGCATATTTTTTGGATTCCAGAGAGCCAGCTACCACTAACTCATGTGGCTGAAGCCAGTGGTAAAGACATTTCTATCAGCCAGAAAGATGGCTCTTATGGGTCTTGCCCCTTCATGTACTTTCTCCTTCTCAGCAATAATCTCTTGTTTCCTGGTATTAATTACTCTCACTTTTTTGTCTTTGGAAGCTGTGCAGATCAAACTGTCATACCGGTTCCAGCTAACATTGTAAATCATGTCTGAGTGCATAACATCCAAGTTTATAAGGGCTTCCCCTGTCCCCACATTCCAGATGATAACTGCATTATTGCAGCCTGCTCTAAGAAGCACATCGCGGGCCATCGGATGCCAGGCCACGATACCCACTCTCTTTGAATGGCCTTCTAAAATCACCACAGTTTCAGTCAGGGAAAGGGTGAGTCCATTTTCTGGGATCTGTCATCCCATAATTAATTGTACAGTCCTCAGACCCATTGGCAATGACTTGATTGTTATGCAGGCACCAGTCTGTGTCGAACACAGGTCCTGTGTGGCCACATACTGTAGGGTAGGATTTGCCAATTTAGCCAGTTTTGTGCAAAGGAAGCACAAGGGATGCTCCTCTCTCACAGGCTTCTATGATTATGACAAGAAATCTAGGATTGACAATGCAAAAGAACTATCCCAGGTCATGTGAGAAACCTGGATGCCATCATTTTTCACGGCTTGCCTACATACGTGCTGAAATTTGCTCTGTCGTACCTCTTGTCTCATTGTGTTATTCACTGAAAGACCCTTGAAGACTCAACAGGCTCCTCTGTGTCCTTGCCACCGACTTTATCTGTCAGCCAGCAAAGGGGACCATAGATCTATGACAAGATTGACAAGTTGGTGATGATTATTTGCAGGGGACTCAGTTTCTCTTCCTATGGGAAGTTGGGCCTTCCCATAGGCTGTTCAAGTGTCTTCATGACATGGTGGTTGGCTTTCCATTTTCAAGTAAGGGCGAGTCCTGCCTTCTATTCAGACTTTGAAACTGGCCTGACTGGCCAGTCCTCCCTCAAGGAATCTGAGGCTAAGATGCCTGCCAGTGTCCCCTGAGAGGTGTGCAGCTAGAGGTCCTGTGCACAGGACAGGCCACTATGGTTCCAAGCCCACATGGAGCAGACGGAGGGCATCTTAGGGGATACCCTAGAGGTGACTTGGTGGGAAACTGAAGGAGACCCTACTGTGGGGTGCGGGAGCCAGGTGAATTCATGCATTTTCCTTAGTGCAATATATCTAAAATACTGTAAATTGAACATATAATCAATATAAAATTATTAACGGTATATTTTACAGTTGTTTTGTACTAAAACTTCAAAGTTTAGTGTGTATTTTTCACCTATAGCACATCTCAATTTAGATTAGCCACGTTTCCTGTGCTCCATGGCTACATGTGGCTAGTGGCTACTATATTAGTGCAGATTTGGATGCTTTGCTGAGGTGAGTGTCAGACTCTTTTACAGGGAAATTAATCTAGCTTCTTTGTATAGAGTGAACTGGAGGAGGAAAGATATTTCTGTTCTTCTTTCATTCATTCATTCATTCATTCATTCATTTATCCATCCCTTTATCCAACAAATGTTTATTAACATGCTTATTATGGACAGGCTTTAGGTGCTGGGGATACAGAACTGAGTGCCACAGACAAAACCCCCCTGCCCTCAGGAAGCTTACATTCTAATGGTGAGAGGCAGAAATAAGTAAATAGATAGTACGTTAGATGGTGATACACATGCTAAAGCAAAACTCAGATAGGGAGTGTGGGTGCAGGGGTGACAGAGGTGGGTTGGGGACACACCAGACAGTACTGGGAGTCATTGCTGTGTAGACAGCATTTAAAACCATGAGACTAGAGAAGGTCATCAAGGGAGTGAGATTAGGTGGAGAAGAGACGAGATCTGAAGATTTGGGGTCCTGTGGCAGATTGACAACTAGAGGATGGGGAGCTGAGAAAGAACCAGCAAGGAGTCTGAAAAGGACTGGTCATTGAGGGAGGAGGAAACCCAGGAGAGTGTGGTGTCCAAGAAACCAAGTAAAGATGTTTGAAAGGAGGGTGTGAGCAGCTATGTCATGTGGAGCTGACAGGTCAAGGGAGATGACGACTGACAATGACCAGTGGACTGTAGTCCCGTGGGTGTCATTGGTGACCTTGGAAAGAGCAATAGCTCTGTTTGGAGACCCCTGCAGCCCTTGGAAGAACTAAACTTCTGAGTTTAAGCGGAGGCCATGAGAATGGAGAAGGGGCTCACATGTGTAACAGTTTCAGCATGGGAAAGACAGAATTTGACAGCGGCATAAGGGGGTCATCCAGAAGCTACTCTGAGAGTTTCCAGCAGGGCTTCTTAGAATGGCCACTCCAGTCACTCTGAGCCCCCATCTCCTCTGGCCCACGTGTGGGAAGTCACATTTGCAAAAGCAAGGTTGGGACTTTTTAAAAGAATATTTCACTATAAAGAAGAAAGGGGAAAAGTGCAAACTCCTAAGGACAGATGAATTTAACCCACAGGAACTTTAGCTTAGAAAAGCAACTCACCCAACCTCTCTGGGCCCTAGTTTCTTCCTATAAAATAAGCATAATACCTATTTCATGGAGTTGTAGTGGAACTTACGTTGGAATAAATTAGCTAATATATATAAAAACATCTGGACTATTGTCTGACACATCATAGGTACTCAATCAATGTTAGTCGTATACTTAAAAAGTTAATTAACACTTTTTTTTTTTCTTTCTGGTTCTGGCAGTTTCCCTGTTTCTAGGGTTTCTTCAGATCTGTGAAGTCCCAGAGGACAGTGGGTAAATGTCTCCTCCCCCTCATCCCAATACATTAACTACTATGGCTAACTTTTGCCCTGGACAAGTCAGACCCTAAAGGCCTCATCTTTTTTTCTCTTTTGTGAAAGAAAATTTTTGCTTTCCTGTTCTGGATTACCACCTCAGAGAGAGAATTTTATGAGGCCTGGAGCTTGAGGGAATGACACGGGAACTCTAAAAATAGGATAATCAAAGCCCAGATGGTGTTTGGGTCATGGACAAATTCAGTTGAGAGACTTAAGGAAACATCTTGTCCAGTGGAAGGTTCTGAAATCCATAAGTGCATCAAGCCTCATCTGTAGACCAAATAGAGTACAAGTACTTTTACAATTGTGTCTGTAGGTGTCAATGATGGTTTTGAGATATAAAGAAGACTATTTTTGCTAAAATATATCAGAAGCCACAGATAGTACAAACTCTTAACCAGAGATCCAAAGAGTCCACACTGCCAGTTGGAATTTTGACTTCCAGCCCAGTGTTCCTTGTGCTCTGCCACTAAAGAGTCATCCAGGGAAGTGAATTCAAGGTTGACTTACCCACTGGGAGGGTTGTATTAAAAAGTTGTATTAAAAGAGGCAATTACCAAGTAGAGTCTTGTACACCTGACATGCTTGTTAATGCTCCTTTGGATCATAAACTAGTATAATTTGTCAAAATCTACAACCTCTAGTCTCACTGCTCTTTGCTTCTGTGAAGTGTCGTGTTTCCAGCTATGCTGGATACCTTGGAATGTTCTGGGAGAAATATACACAGAAGGATAAAGATGGCAAGCGTAGGCTTATTTTGGACTTTGTTTAGAAAGAAAGGAGAGCTTGGACCATAATTCTCAAATTCTGACTCTCAGCTCCAGGTTGCAGTGGGGAGGCCCCTTCACGTTCATATGATCTGGCCCAGTGATGGATGAAGGGGTGCTGCTGTTGCATGCCCAGCGTCCCAGCCCTTTTGCCTCCCCAGGCCTGAGAAGAAGCTTCAAAAGAGGCACATGGCGAGCTTGAAATTGCTTTTATTGGGAAGAAGGGAGACTGAGAAGGGTATTGACAAGCCTAAGTAGAAGCATTCCAGATTTAGTTAAGAGATACAATAAATAGAAAGCCACCAGGGAGGGCTCCCAACACAGCAAGAAGGGGCGACATTTTCCTCAGCCTCTGGACCTCCTTATCCTTTTCGCTGTGTGAGCTGAGGTATGGGCGCTTGGAAGAGGAGATTAAGTGAAGGGCTCTAAAAGGTATCAGATTTGCTATCCGGTATGGGGGGCCTTGAACTTGGAGGGGTCTGAGCTGGTATCTAATGGCCCATCTAGAGAAAGAAAAGGATTCATTGAGGCTGGTGCAAGGTGAAGAGACCCCAGAGCTCCTGTCTGCAATAAGCTTGGAGCCCCAAGGCACGCCTGAATGTATAAGGTCAAGCTTCTGGGGGAGCATTCCCACACTCAGTTCCACCCAGCGTTGAGGCCTGCCCTCTCACTCTCACTGGGAGAAGATCAGACACCCCCAATGGGAATCAGGGTCCTAGGATGTCCTCACCCCTAGCATCCTTCTTATAGCCTCCAGCCGTGTCAGGATCCGTGGGGCCTCCTCTGGACACAGCATCTGTATCTCTGCAGGTCTCATATGAAGCAGCTGGCTCCCATTTAGGAACCCAAGTGTCTTTACTGTGCTGTGAACAAGACCAGCAGAAGTTATTAGCGGTGAAGTGGTAGGACCCTGGTCTTGAATATTTGAGTAGAGAAGGGGCTGTTGGAGGTTGGAGTCACAGGAGAATTTATGGAATAGGTTGTCCGGGAGTAAAGGAATAAGATGAGCATTTTGGCTTAATCCAATTTTAAAACTCCCAGGTTTGAAGGGAGACATGCTCTGAAAGAGAATCTTATAGCTGAGCTGGCAGGGTAGAGTCTTCTGAGTTCACTGCCCTCATCCTTGCTGCCTTCACCATGCCAGGGGCTCTCCATCTAATGCTCTAACCTAGATGTGGGCAAGCCTCCTCCTCCATTTTGTTTACTCAGTAGAGACAGTACAGGGATGGGCAGCTTGTGGGCCTGTCATATGCAGTATAGATCAGGTTGCCTTTTCTGGGTCTCTGGGTTTCCTTGGTTATTATTTGAGCCCTTTACAAAAGGCTATCCTTCCACACACCATGAGAATAGGCACTTACAAAGTGGAAAAGTTCTCTGCCTGCAGCCAGGCTGTGACCTCCTCAGGCTTGGAGCTAAGTCGAAGATTTGGAGCCTAGAATCAGTGGAAACGGGTCAGAAGCCATCTTATCTCACAGCCACCCACATCCCCTGTCATTATTAGAGTCCTTTCTCTGGACTCTCATCAAATCATTTAGCTCACTGCACAGTTTGCTTGCCTGGCAGGGACTCTGAGTTGTTCTCTGCTCTTGGCCCCAGAGCCCAGCATGATAAAGCTTGGCACATAGGAAGCATACAGTTGTACTGATTAAATTGAATCAGGACTACTATCTCCTCCACTTGTCATTTACTGTCCCCTCCATCTCCGCACCCCACCTGGGATTCAAGACTTATAGATTCCCTGGAGAGTCTAATCTGGATAGTACCCAAAGGGATGACTGGCTGTGGTTCCCAGGGGCTCCCAGCTGGAGGGGCTCCAGGATGTTGCTAGGGATGTAGCCGCTCTGTCCAATCTCATTCTTCACCAGCCACCACCGCTTGCTCTGGTCCAGAACCTGCCAAGAGTCGCTTCTCTAGTCACCCTGGACTTCTGTTCAGCTGGATACCCCACCCAGCAAGCCTTTCTCCCTTCCGGTCATTTCCCCCTTTTTTCTTCTTCTCTAGGCTATCCAACATGGCAGCCCCAGACCTGGACCAGCCACCCCAGGCTTCCAGTAGCTCCCACAACCACCTCCTCTTTCTGCAGCCTCAAGTCCAATCCTCACCTCCAGCACCTCTCCCTCGACCACTGTTAGTTCCTGTGCATTCCTGGCTTCAAACTCATACAGGACTTGCATCTTCAGGGCTGGCTTGACAGGTCTGGGGCTGGAGGGCAGGGGGTTGGGGCTCCCAGGCTGAGGGCCGTGGTTGTATGTCTCCTCCTGTGCAAAGTGCGAGGTGTTCCCTAACCTAGGACATTCCCCCCCAGAGACAGAGTCACAATGGCTAAAGAATGGGAAATTGAGCCCCTGTCCCAGTCCGGAGAGCCCCAGATCTCTCCTTCCGGACTCTGGCGGTGACTTTTGGGTTTCCACAGAGTTAAATAGCAGGCCAGAGTTGGGTGGGGGTTTTGGCAGGCAGTATTGGTCTGAAATGTCACTGATTTCTGAAGACTTCCAGCAGTAAGATTTTCTACATGTGAGCTCTCCTCTGATCACTTTATATCTGAGCCCTGAGAAATCAGGTGTGTATGGATAGTGTCAGAAGGAGATGGAATTAGAGCGTATAAGGGTAAACAAAATGCTCATTGTACCCAAGGTAGGGAAGGGATGTGCTTGTACATGTATGTCTGGCTGAAAGAGAGCCCAGAAGATCTCTGAGATGTAGAGATCTAGACACAAAAGATCAGTCCCATCCCTCTCTCCCTAGTACCATGTGATTTCTACTGAGCCAAGAGCATACCCAAGTGAATTAGAGTCCTGGTATCCTAAGGGTGCCTGTAAAGAACAAAACAGACAGTAAGCAAGAGCAGTAAGTCAGCCAGCATGGTGGCAGGAAGTTAATATATCAGACATGACCTACTCACAAATAGTTGCCTTGTATCCCTTTCCCTGTCTCCCCACCATGCAGAATCAGGTACCCACATGCACCACCCACCTACTCAGTTGCTGGCCCGGGAGGGCTAAAACTAGCCAGAGACTAGGGCTTTTGGTAGGGCTCGGTGCTAAGCAGCACTTACCTGATTGGAGAAGGGTTCTGGAAGCTGCCAGCCATCATAAAATGTGGGAAGATAGGGTGGGGGCTCCTTGCCTGTCCAGTTGGCCCTGGAGGTGGGGAACAAAGCTGAATCCCTGTCTACTCTGTGCCCTCTGTGGGATGTGGAGAGGGAGGGAGGAGATGACAGGGCCTAAGCTTGGAGATCTCCTATCTGATGGGGGACATGGCCCATGTGCACAGGTCAAAAGCCTCAATGCTCACAAAGGAGACACAGAATTAAGGATGAGCAAATCCCACAGTGTAGGTATCTCTGGGCCAGCCTCTCTTCTGTCTATGAAGGGCAGATACATCAACCCCATAACAACATGCTGGGTACTTGATCACACTGATTGAGGGTTTAGATGAAAATAGTAGAACCTAAGAGTGTTAGGGCTGGAATACTCCCTTGGGATAATCTTATCCAGTGTTTTGTTTTTTCTAACCTCTTTTTCAATTCCCCAGCAGCAGAACCCTTTGTTCTAATGAAAGAGTTCGAGGAACTCCCAACTAGTGAAGCAGGCTATAGTGGGGCCACTCTGGCCAACTCTAGGGTGGGTGGGTGCTGCTGCTTTGCTGCTGCTTTGCCTCCCCCTCGCCTCTTGCACAGGACTGGGAAGGAGTGTGCTGTTGGCAGGCTCCAGGTTTGCTCTGCTTGGAATACTTGCCATCTTGCCCATCCTAGGAATGCCTACTCTTTTCTTTGAGGAAGCATCCCTCCCTGACTCACTGGGGCAGAAAGAACTATTGCCTCTTTTACACTGCTGCTGACCTTGGCAGTATAGGCAATAGGTCATTGCCCTTCTCACATTGTAGTGTACACAATTCTCCCATGTCTGTGTTTCATACTGTATTGAGGTCTTTGAGGGTTGGTCCCCGAACAACTTGCTGGCACATAGAGGCAGCCAATAAATGTTTGTTCCATGGGAACAAATGAATTAGTCCTTCTTCTGTATCTTTTTTTATTGATTCCTTCTCTTTGGTCCTGTTATTATACCCTTCAGGCTGTCATCCTATTATCTTTGTCAAATTTCTTGAGAATGTACCTATATTCCCTGCCTACATTTTCTCACTTCAGGTTCTTTCTTTAGTCCTTATAGCTGATTTCTTCCTATGCCATTCCTCTATTGCAGCTAGTTTGCCTGAAGTCCTGATAACCTCCTGATTGCCAATCCAATGGTCTTGAGTGGTTTCCATCCTTCTAGTTTACCAGAGCATTTAATATTATTTATAGTTGTGGGTCATTTTGCCTAAAATCAAATCACCTAAATATAATTTGCCTAAAATGCAACTCTTTTGAGGGTATTTATACCTCTCTGGTTATTTTGTTTTCTATATTCTGTCACTTCATTCATGTCTGGTTGTTTCTAGAAATTTGAAAACATCTTCCCAAGGGCACATCTGACAGTTTTATATTTAATATTACTACTTATCAAAGGTATCTCATTTTATGAAAGACAAAGTTGTTTTGTATCTTTGTGGGTATCTTTTAAAAATTCTCTCTGTTGATCTGTTTTCTTAAGATCTCAAATTGTTAAAGTGAGGCTGGATTTTGAAACACAAAAGGTATAGCCAGCATTTTTACCAAATATTAAAGCAACTGAATGAAAGTATTTGTCTGCCATAGATCCTCTGTTTGGGTCCATTGCAGAATGTCTGCTTTCCTTTCTTGCTAACGTTAGACAAATGCAAGGACTGTGCCCACACAACATGAGGCCAGCCCAGCTACGATGGCCAGTGTGCTCCAAGGCTGACCTGTGTGGTTACTGTTAGTCTCCAGTGTTATGAGATGAGAAATCCAGAATCCATAATTGATTTCACTGTGATGATTGAACCAAAAGAGTGTATAAAAATGGATTGTTTTGAATTCATGTCTTTAGACAAATTGGACAAAAATACCCTTTAAATGAGGCTGAACTGAAAAGAGCTGATCGTTAGGCAAAAAGACTCAGCAGATAAATTGGCTTAATTTCCCTGTTGTCTTCTTTGTCTTTCTAAAGCCCTCTTCTCTCTTGGCTTTCATGCTTCTGCTTTTCTGGTTCTTTTAACTCCCCAAATTTCTCTATGCTTCCTTAAATTTTTCTCCTTTTGCCAATTATGTGTAGATGTTTCCCAAGGCCCTGCCCTCTTTTGTCGTGGACCTGAATAGACCGTGCTTGCTGAAGTGAGATAGGAGGCCCCTCCTGGAGCTCTCACCTCTCATGGTGGCTTCAACAATCCCTTCCATACTGAAGGCTCTCACATTAACACTCAGCCAGGTGGCACCTGTCACCTGAGGGTTGGCCTGCCAGCTTTCTCTTTTAACTCCCCTTCTCCCCCCCCAACAATGGGTCACTAAGTCTTACTGATGCTACATTTGTAGACTCTACATGAACCATTCTTAAGTTATGGCCTGGATTGAAACAACATTTTCGCTTTATCCCTGACAAAATGAGAAAAATGTTTTAGTAGAAGAAGGCTGCCAGCTATCCTTTCTTGAGAAGAATTGTTCTTTTTTTTTTTTTCTGACATAATGCCTTTCCTTCATCAGCCATGGTAGTGTGTTTTGTTTTGTTTTAATTCTTCACACTTAGCCAAGTAAAATGTTGAAAACTCTGTAGCATCCCTACATTTGTTTTGAAATCTTACTGGCTCGGGACAATGTAGAGACTGGCCACCCCTGATGTACTGCCCTGTGACCCCAAGGCCTATACCCCTGATTCAGTTCAGGCCTTATTTTCACTCACTGGCTGGTGGTCCAGGCCTCGCCCAGCTTCCTCCAGAAGTTACTCTCAGCTGGGCTTAGACAGGACTGCAACAGGTCGATGGCTTTGGGGGTGAGGAGGGGTGAGATCACTTGGGCTGCTAGGCCAGACTCAGGGCAATGTGCCAGGATCTGAGGAAGGGAGGGAAGGTGTTAGGAATCCTTGGCTCCCATAGGTCTGAGTGGGGGTGGGCAAGGGCCCTGTCAGCCCTGCTGCCCCTTCTGGTCTCCTTCAGTGTCCTGGTGGCCTTGGCTGTCACTCCAGCCATCTAGCCTGCAGGGACATACAGGGGTAGTATCTTGGGGGTAAGGAGGAGGATGCGTTGGTGTGAACAAGGGGTGGGCCCCACAGGCTCCCTCTGGCTGCCTTTCCCCTGCCCCCTGCTCCTTTGCCCTTCTCGCCAAGCCTCCTTTCCTCCTTCTGCTCCTTCTTGACATCAGCCTGCCCCTCTTTACCACCCTATACCCCTCCAACTCACAGATTCCAGAGTTTGGAAGAGGGTGTGCACATACTCAGGGGCACCTGTCCCCTGCAGCCTGGTGGCCAGCTTCGCCTGTGGACAGAGGGCAAAGCCTGTCACCACCCTCCTCCACCCTGCCTTTGCCAGGGCTCCAGATCCCCAGTGATTGTTTTGGGATTTGGTTTGGAGCCTGGCACTCTCCAAAAGTTCCAGAAGTGGGAAGGGAGTGGTTCAGAGGGAGAAACCAGAGAAGGGATAGAGGAGACTAGGAGAACAGAGGATAGTTGAAAGGAAAAGGGGGGAAGGGAGAAGGGCAAGGATCTTGCTGAAGAGCCACATACAAGGAGATTGAGGCTGTACTTGATCTTCTGGAGGCAGTCAATGTACTGTGCCCGTGTCAACCCTGTGGAAGTGGATGGTGAGTCACTGGCCATCCCAACACAACTCCTGCCTCCCCACTCCTCTCTCCTGGCCCTCAGCACTCACCCTCCTGATATTTGTCCTTTTTTTTCCCCAGTCTTTTCTTCTTCTTCTTGCCAGTCTTTGCCTGGGTCTCCTTCAGCTTTCCCATGAACAGTTCGATGTCCCTCAGGACATGGTTCAGCACTTCCTGGGCCGCAAACAGTTCATGGCCTTGAAGAGACAATTAAGCCCATCCCAGGAATTCCCAACCCTGCCCCCACCCCCACTTGCCTGCCTTACCACAAGCCCCCAGCCTCAGGCCCAGCCCAGGCTCTGGCCAAGCCTCCTTGGCACTCCTTAACTCAGAGCCTGCTCTGGCCATCCTGGGCCCCTGGGCCCCCAGGGGGAGGGGGAGTATTGGTATCCTCCCTTTTCCCAGGCCCAGAAAGCGTTATCCACCCCCAGATAATCTGCAGTTACCTCATCTCTCTCCGGATCCTCGGACGATAGGGACCATATTAGAGAAGGTGGAGAGGAAACGCTTGGTTCTTGGGCATTTGAGTGGCGAGACTGGGACCTTGGGGATGGTGGTATACCTGCAACATAGGGGGACTGTGGACCCAGAGCCTTTTTGATCTTTGATCAAAACCTTCTCCTCCCACCTGCTCCTACTACCCAAACTTACTGTGTTCTGGGGTTATCTGGTGGGGCTGCTCTGGAAGGGGCCCCCGCTCCAGAGGAGATGCCCGCTCCAGAGGTGGTGCCCACTCCAGAGGGGACCCCTGCCGTCTGTCCTGGTTTAGGCGGTGAGCTCCAAATCTGGGTCTGTTGAGGACGTGGCGAGGAACATGTCTTTGACAAGGCTTTTGGACAGAGGCCCTTCCCATACTGAACCCCGGGGCACCACCACCACTTTCCAGAAGTCCTTCCCATCACTTGTCAGTCTTCATCTGGACCCTTCCCTGACTCCACCCTTATTCATCTGCCTAACCTCCAGGCCCTCTCAAGCCCCATGTCAGTCTTCAAGGACAGTTTCTAGTGCCTCCTGGGCCCAGCCTCAGCCCCTTCACCATCCCTATTTGTGCCCTGGCCCCAGCCTGTCCCCTTCCCAGTTCCAGGCCCAGGTTTGTTGGTCTATAGGATTCTGGAAGATGTGGGGCTGGGGGCTGGCCCTCTCAGGCCTGAGCTCTGAGGTCCTAAAAGCAAGGGTTGGCAGGGGCTGCCTACCTTTGCTGTAGCTCCTCTTGCAGAGCCTTCTGCAGACTGGTCCTCAGCCGTTCCGCCTGGGGGACAGACATAGCAGGCAGGCAGGCAGGCTGTGTGTGTAGGTATTGGTCTGTGGACCCCATTCCCCACTCTCTCCCCTACCCCGGCCCTGGCCATTCACCCCCACTTCCTGGCACTGGAAAAGCAGAGTGCTGCTGCCTGACCGGCCTGACTCCTGCACAGTGATGGATAGGACAGAGTTGTAGGAGCAGATGTTGAGTGCCACGTCCATTGCCTGGATGCTGTGCAGACGGTAAGAGTCTAGCTCCTCCTGGGTTAAACAGAGAGGTCAGTGATGAGATCGGTGGTGAGGTTGCTGAGAATCTGGCCTGTTCCTGGGAGCTCCTGATCCGGGGCGCCCCAGCCCTTTCATGGCCTGGGGCTGGGGTATCACCTCCCCTTATCCCTGTGTTCCTGGTCTCTGCCTAGACCTGGGTGGGTATGTCATAGGAGGGTGGGGTGGCTGCTGTTGCCTGGGACTTGGAGGAGGATGGCCGTGTGGAGTTGCAGAACCTGGGGCTTGCTTTTCCAGGTTGGCTATGACCCATAGCTGTGCATGCTGGGAGGACTGACCTTGGTCTCAATGTCCAGCAGCTGGAGCTGGCCATCCCTGACCTGTAGGAGCAAGTCCTGGCCCCACACACGGCCCTGTGTGTCCATCTCCTGCAGCTTCTTCAGGGCATCCTTGGGCTCTTGGACCTTCTGAGTCCCCAGCTTACACGTCATCAGGTGCTGAGGGAAGAGGTGGTGGCCCAGGACCAGGAGAAGGTTTGGAGATGGGGCGAGGAGTAACAGTGGGTGGGGACAGGCGGGGGGAGAAAGGTGCCAGAGGAGGGAGATATGTCTTTGGCCTCTTTATGAGGGAAGGTTCCAGTAATTCAAATAGATAACCTTCAAGGGGTAATACGAGGGCCAGTGCAGAAGCAGGCAGCTCTAGGGGGTGCTGCATGAGGGGTTTCAGGACACCAGAGGAAGGACATTCTGGATTCGGGGCTTTTAACAGTCCAGTCCAGACTAGGTGAGGGCTGGGTGGTGGTGAATGTGTCCTCTATAACCACCCAACAAAGTCTCAGCTCCTCCAGGCCCTTAAAATTCTGCCTTCTTTGCTCCCTTTAGGAATCCTCTGTCCCAGACTGGTCTCCTCCTTCACTGACCTGAGTATAATATTCTTGTATCTGTGTCTTTGCTCCTGCTGTTCCCCAAATCCAGAATGCTTTTCCTACTTCTGCTAGTCCACTGCCTTCCCGTCTCTCAGGAAGGGGATCAAGCACCTTTTCTCCCTGATTTCTTGCCCACATAGATCCACGGTGAGCTCAGACTTCACTCAAGTCTTTGACTCTCGCTAATTTGACTGTTCCTATAGGTCTTCACCCCTTTTCACCCTCATCTAGGAGAAACTCTTCCCTTCTCTTAGCTAAACACTGGCTTCACAAAAGCTGTCCTGCCCTCCCCTGCCCTGCGTCTTTTTGGGGGGGAGATAAGTCTGCCTCCTGCCCGCTCTTTCTCCTACATAAATCCTAGCTCCTTTCCCTGCTTTTCATACCCCCAGCAAGTTCAGGAGACCCCTGACATCATGAGCAAACTCCCGGTCATGCTGAACATGTCTCCTCTCTGCTCCTGGCTGCTGGGCCTAAATGGAGCCAGTAGGCAACTCCCCCCTTGCAATGAAGTCTGGTACCCCTGGCCTCTCCCCACTCAACTGTGCTGCCCCGTGGAACCTCCAGACCATCACCTTGGTGTTCCTCTCTGCTTCTTCTCCACTAGAACTCTAACATCTGATGCTGCCTAGGGACTGATTCTAGCCTAGAAGCCTCAGCCTGCCCAGGTGTACGCCCTACCACAGCCACACCCTTGAAGTCTGCCCTGTCACTGTGATGTTGACAGTCTTCTGGTCAGTTATTGCAGAGCCAGTGCCATCCTCCTGGGCAGGGCCAGAGACTCCATTGCACCCTCCAGGTAGCCCACACCCATCTGGAGAACTCAAACACAGGGACTTCCTTTCTCCAACAGAGGCCTTCTCAGGGACTGCTGACCTCACACATTCCTTTCTCCAGCCATGCCAGATCTGAGCAAATAGCAGGCCCCTGGCCTGGGGACTAGTTTTAATTAGTGTCGTGGGGAGATGGGCAGCAGTGCAGGAGTATGGCTGCCAAGGAAGATTCCATAGCAGGCGCCTCTGGGCCCAGGCTCTGGCTAATTCTTCCTGCCTCGGGACCGGACACCAACCCCTTAACCATCAGCCTGGCCTGTTCTGCTGGTCCCCAACAGCTCCCATCCCACTGGCATTTAACAGATGTTTGCTTAGACTTGTTGGATCTGAATCTGGCCGGGTCAGGCTTTTGGCTTCTGTGGCGAGGACTTGTCTTATTTGTCTCTCTTTAGGCAGGATGGTGGGCACGTGGGAAATATCTGGGTTGTGTGCTGGGAAGCCATCTGGGGCCCAGGGGTACTCACCTCCACCCTGTGCTGCAGGAGGGTTGGCTCTGAGCTGAGGCTCTGTGCATACTCCTTCCGGTTTACTGCAGGGGAATGGGGTTGTCGGGGCAAAGCAAGGGGATGGGTGGGGGACAGGAGAGTGAGAGGTGGGCAGCTGCAGGGAGGAGTTCTGTATGGGGAAGGGGAGACTGGCAGAGGAGGAGGCTGAGGCAGCTCGGTGGCAGGAAGGGGAAAGAGACTTGGGGGCGGGGGTGGGGAGCTTACAGTAAATGGCTCTGCTGCTGGGCCTGGACATGCTGGCACTGCCAAGGATGGTTCACTAGTGTCTAAACTGAACAAAGGAGACAGATGAACCTGAGGTGGCTGTGCCCCATCAGAGCTGGGGAGAAGATTCCCCAGGACAGGTGAGAAGGGCATAGTGGAGTAGGAGAGCTCAGCCCTGACGTGAACCTGCAACTTGGATCTGAGGCTCCAGGGAACCCTCTGGAGCAGTCTCTAGCCAGTGTCCTCTTCCCAGGAGCCCACCATCTTGGCTAGGCCTGGAGGTGGCTGGGGCATGGCTGGGTCTCAGGGAAAGCTCCAAGCTTCCCATTATCTGGTCAATAAAGGTCATTTTGATGGGCCCAGGAAAGTGGAATGAACAGATCTGGGACCTGAAACTGGGAACCCCAGATCCCATCCTGGGCTGGGTGAGTGGACTGACCCCAACTGCTGTGGGGAAGGCAGGGGATTCAGCAACCTGCCCTGACAGAGTTACATCTTCTTGTCCAAACTGAAAGGAGGCTGCTGTTGGCTCTTAAGTTGGGACCCTCTCGGTGAATGCGTGTGTGTGTGTTTGTGTGTGTGTGTGTGTGTGTGCAGGCATTTAGGATGGGATTTTAAGGATTTTTCAGTGCTGGGCTGTCCATCTACCCTTCCCTGAATTTCTTACCACGTCTCCTGTCCCTTTGCTTCTCCATACTCTGCACCCTCCCCACTGAGCCCCTCGCCACCGCATCCTTTCAATTTCAGCTCAAGCATCTCCTCCTCAGTGAAGCCTTCCTTGACTGCCCGCTGCACCCTGCCGGCTGATTGCCCTCTGTGATGCCACACCATACCCTGTCCATTCCTCTCCAATAACAACAGCCACAACAGCCTCCATGGTTAGTGCTATGAGCCTTGTGCCAAGCCCCTTATAAATAGAGTAACATTTCTTTTTCACTGCAATCTGCTTGTACTTAGTTGGTACTACATGCCAAGCACTGTTCTAGGGCCTTCACCTTTATGAACTCATTTCATTTTCAAAGCAACCTTACAAGGTGGGGACTGTTTTAATCTCTGTTCCCATGTGAGGGCTCTGAGGCTCCAGGAACATGACAGGCCTGAGGTCACGGTCAGTATTTAATGGAGAATGAACCAGACCTGCCTAACTGCAAATTCCATGCTTTAATGTTGGTTGATCTAAGTGCCTCCCCACTGGGCTCTGAGCTCCTGAACACCTGACTTGGTCACCGCTGTATCCCCAGCACCTTCCTGGCACAGAGTGGGTCTAGAATACCTATGTGCTGAGATGGAACTGGATTAAATGTGGTGTTTGTGTGTATTTGCAGGATGAGGTTGGGAATCTGTGGATGCCAATCAGGGGTACGTGTCATCTGAATGAGGTGTGGTCCATGATGGAGACAGTGTCTCTTTCGCGGGCGTCCACATGTCTGCATGATGCACCCTGAAACATCCTGGGCAAAGTGTAAAAGAGCAGGCCACACCCCTGTTGTCTATGACTGTTATGAAAGTAACAGAGGATCTGATAAGAGGGCTCTGTGATGTGGAAATGAACTGCTATTAATCAGTGGGGGAAATGTGCAGGCGGCATGTGGATCTGTTTTCCTTCTGTGGGGGACCCGGCCCCCTTTCCTCTCCGAGGGGAAGGAGTGCTACAAGCCTGCCTCCCCTCTCTCTTCCCAGCCTCACCCCAGGCTGTGACCGTTCCTGCTTCTAGACACTGAGGAGAGAGTGAGCTCTGCCCTGTCAGCTCCTCTCCCCCAGGATGGTGCCTGGGGGCCCCTGAGAGCAGATATCTGCTAAAGATCCCAGATGACAGGGGAGCAGAAAGCGGGGCTGGACGTGCTGAGAGTGGGGGTGAGGTGCTATGGCGGCCTGGTTGCCTCCGTTTATCCCCCACGTGGAGGGGCTTGGAGCAGACACTGGGGGATCAGCCCGGAGAGGCTTCTCAGACCTCCTTGGGACTGATCTTTCTGGTTGGGTCTGGGTCTAGGCTGGAGACCCTGGCCTGGGAAGCCACTGAGTTTCTCTCCTACCCTGGGATCCCCCGCGGCTGGGCAGGCCCTGATCTTCCCTGGGGGCTGGGTCCTTACCTGGTACCGGCGAGGCCTGATGTCTGGTGCCCCTGGGGAGGCTGGTGTTGAAGCTGGTGGTGGGAGGGCAGCGGCTTCTTGATAGTGGCCACAGGCAGAGTGCGGCGAGCAGGCTGGCCCGGGGCGGACAGGCCGGCTCTGTGGCGATGAGGCCAAAGAGGCAGCCACACCTGTGCTCTTTGGACCCTGGTGGGTGGAGAGGCCTTCTGGGCCCCGCCTGCTGCCACCCAAGCCTGGCCCTGGCAGGCAGGTACTAACAGGTGTTCCGCTGCTGCCCTGAGCTTAGCCAGAGACCCCTGCCTTCCGGCCTCCCTCCTCTGCTTGCTTCTGGCCTTAAGCATGGCCCCCTTTTCCCTCTGCCTTTTGGACATCTATCCTGGGGCCCCAGGTCAGCATCAGTCACTAGGGCTGGGACCAGAAGGACAGGGTGCTCAGGGGAATCTGGGTTCTGTAGTCAGGGGTGAGATTGTCTGGGGGTGGACCCCAGGCTTTGGGGAAGCTGTGGGCTGGCATATGTGCCAGTGTGTAGGTGTGTGCTGCACACGTGGTGTGTGGTCATGTGTGCCCAGGTAGCATCTGTTAGCAGAATGTGGATTTTCCTATAGTGGCTGGGCACTGGGGCATGGGACCCTAGTGGACATTACGTGGTGGACTGAGATTCCTTTCTGCTGGGGTCTACTTCGCTCTGTCCCTCCTTTAGCCCCCTCCCACCTAGCAAGTTGCTTTCTCACTCACCTCTCCTTGGTCTTCTATTTTCTTTCCTCTCCCACCCCTATACCTAGACTCCTGGTTGACGCCTGGCTGGCTTCAGCAAAGATGGGAAACTGAGGCCTGCCTCGTCCCCATTTACAAACCTGCCCAGGACTTCAGTTTGTTTAAAAACATTCTTTGGTATATTTCTGTTTGGTGATGAAAAAGTTTAGGTAATGGATGGTGGTGATGGTAGCACAACATTGTAGATATAATTAACACCGCTGAATTGTATACTTGAAAGCGGTTAAAATGGGAAAATTTATATTACTACAATAAAAATTTAAAAACAAAACAAAACAACAACCTTCCATGGCACTCAGGGTGGGCCAGGCCTCCTGCCCTCTGGGAACTCACAGGCTAACAAAGACAGCTGGGAGCAAACAGAAACCAAAGGTACCAGGCAGGAGGGAAAAGAAGAGGAGAAAGGCCCAGTGTGGAGGTGGCTTCTCATGGAGCAGAATGTCGGGACCCTGGCTGGGGCTGTGGTTTCTAATAGAGAGTCCTGTGGAGTCTGGGGGCTGGCACCTGCATCGGCGCCACCAACCTTGGCTCCCCGAGACCATCCCAAGAGATTTTAGCCCAGTCTCCCACCCCCCACCCCAGCCAACACTGCCCTGGGAGTCCAGCGATTGGATCCCTCGACAGGGACCTTCCCTGCAAGGGCTGGTGTGGGCCCCAGGGAGAGTTCAGAGGGCTGTGGGCCTCTGGGGCCCAAGGATCAGCTGTTGTCATTGGAGCCGACCCTCCTGACCTCCCTGGCTCTGTTCCTTGGATTGTAGACTCTGTCCTCCAACTTCCTCCCGACCTTGCCCCTACTTCAGCTTCTTGAGGATGGCCTGTTTCCTCATTTCTCCCCAGACCAGTCCCACTGTCATCAGGGCTAGAGGCTCATTCCCGCTTCACTCCCAGCCCTGGCTTTGGTGCCCAGCCCAGACCTTGTTCCTGCTCAGCTCAGTTCAGGGTTCCCCTTCCCACAGCCCTCTCCCCAGGTCAGTCCACACAAACCTGCCACTGTCACAGAGGACCCAGGGGCAGGAGTGGGGAAGGGGGCTGAAACCATGGCAAAGATCTATGGGTTGAGAAACAACGAGTGCCACCTCTGCTCTGCTGCACCCCTTAGGGATGTCCCTGGGAGCTGTTTGGGCCTCTGCAGAGAGGAATTCTTTACATTCTGGGTGGAGCTGGGCCTGGGGCTTCTTTGAGGCCAGGCACTGTGGACATCTGCCAGATGGAGGTGCCCCTGGGAAGAGGAGCATTAGGTATTGGAGGAATGGAGAGACCAAGACACCCAACCCTGGGGATATTGGGGCCGTAATTGGTGCTTCTGCACAAAGAAAGGTCCAGGTGCCAAAGCAATTCTCTGGCAAAGTAATCCTGACTGGGGTACCAGAAGCCAGGACTCAGGAGGGTAGAGAAGGAAGCAGGGGTTCAGAGAGAGATTTGCTATGAAAGTGTGAGACTACTGACTTCATTCATTCTATAGCTGTCTGCTGGGGGCCTCCTGCATGCTGGCAGGACACACCTGGAGGGCTTACAGACACCTCAGAACTCAACCTGAGTTCAGCATCCCTCCAAACCCCTCCTCCCATGTGCCCCATCTCAGCAAAGCCACCATCACTCTTCTACCCCATCTTCCTACCTCTGGCCTTGCTCTTATCAGTGCTTCTTACTCATCACAGACAGAGGATCTTTTTTAACTGGATCTTTTACCGTCCAATCTTCTACTTGAAGTCCACCACTGACTCCCTGATGCTCTCAGGAGAGAATCCAAACTCCTTATCGTGGCAGACCAGGCCCTTTTTGACCTTGAGGCACCTGCTCTCCAGTCTGGCCTTATCTTCCACCACTCCCTGCACATTGTACTTTATATTCAGCCTTAGAGAAGGACTAATAGTTCCTAGAAGAGTCGTGCTTTGATACCTGGATACCTGCTCTTCTATTTGCTTGGAATGTCCATCCCTGGAAAACACCAACTGTGTCTTCGTTTCTCCACGTAAGCTCTGCCTCCTCTAGTGCATCTTTCTGCCGCCAGGGCTAGCGGGGACTCATGGCCCCTGGCTCCCAGGCACCTTGAACATCTTTTTCCCCAGTAGAGTAGGATCCCCAAGGACCCAGAACAATCTTTCACCCCAGTCTAGAGGAGAAAGGACCTGTAAACAAATAAATATGCCATGGCTTCCCCAGCACAGAGGACCATACTCTGCCTGGGCGCATCAGGAAAGACTTCTGGGGTGGGGGTGGGTGCAGATGGTAGAGCCAGCTCTTTCTTTCTTTCTTTTTTTTTTTTTTTTAATATTTTTATTGAGAAATATCCACACATATGCAGTCTGACCATATTATACAATCAGTGGCTCACAATATCATCACATGGTTGTGTATTCTTCACCATAATCATTTTTAGAACATTTGCTTCACTCCGGATAAAGAAATAAAAAGAAAACAAAAGAGCTCATATGTCTCATACCCCTTACTCACCTCCACCCCCACTGATCCACAGTATTGCAATCTACTCAGTTTTTTCCCTTTATCTCCCATTACTTTTTTTCCCTTATGTTTTTTTTTTTATTCATCTGTCCACACCCTGGATAAAAGAAGCCTCAGACACAAGGTTTTCACCATAACATGATCACATTGTAAAAGCTATATAGTTATACAGTCTTCTTCAAGAATTAGGACTATTGGAATACAGTTTCAGGTACTTCCTTCTAGCCAAAAAAGGGATTTCTATGTAATATGTAAGAATAACCTCTGGGATAACCTCCTAACTCTGTTTGAAATCTCTCAGCCTCTGAGTTTTATTTTGTCTCATTTCTCTCTTTCCCCTTTTGATCAAGAAGACTTTCTCATTCCCATGATGCTGGGTTCCAGCTCATCCCTGGGAGTCATGTTCCACGTTGCCAGGGAGATTTACACCCCTGGGAGTTGTGTTCCATGTTGGGGAGAGGGCAGTGAGTTCACCTGCAGTTCACCTGCTGAGTTGGCATAGAGAGAGAAGAGGCAGCTTTTAAATGACTTTAGTCATCCAGCCAGGGATGAAGGCAGGGGAATAGCAAATGCAAAGGCTGGGTGGGTGTAATAGTATGAGGAGAAGTCAGGTGTGGCTAGAGTGTGAAGTGCATGTGTGTGTGTAGGGGAAAGGGGAACGGGGGTGGCAGGTGACAGGGTGTGTGTGCACCTTCATCACCTGGCAGTGGTGAGAGTCATTGCAGGTTTTTGCACAGAGGTACGACAAGGATGTTACAGGGTCTATTGCCTCCCAGGGAAATCCTGCCACTTGCTGGTTCTTAGGGTATCGAGAGGGACTGTGAAGCATGGGGTATACAGCCAATCTCAGGGGCCTGTGTTTTATGCTGTAGGGGCCAAAGAGCTCCTCCAGGTCACCCTGGTCTGGCCCAGAAACCAGGCCTGGGGACAGAGTGCTAGCTAGCAGTGCCTTGGGCTCACAGAAAATCACGTAGGCAAGGTACTGCCCCAATGTTAGATTGGAGGCCACCTGAGTGGTGGTGGTCCTGTCAGGGACCTGACACCTGGTCCTGGGCTGGGGAAGTCAGAAACAGACCCCTGTCTCTACCACCACTGCCCCCAGTCCTGCTTCTGTGAGCCAGGCACAGGAGTAAATAGGAGAGATGAGGTCCCTGCCTGTTTGGAGCTTACATTCTAGAGGTCGTTTGATCAAACAGACAAAGATAACCAGAGCCCTGAGAAGAGACAAGAAGAAAATTGAGATGGTGGTATGAACGGGAGCATGGGGGTAGGAGGGTTCTTTGTTGTGGGTAGTAGGGTAAGACCTCTCTGAGGAGGGTTGGTTTGGGTGGAGGCTGCGAGAGGGGAAGGAGAGAGCAATGAGCCCAAAGGAGGTCAACAAGGCAGAGATCCTACAGACGGAAAGTGGCCATGTGGCTGGAGTGGAATGAGTGAGGGGAAGGAGGGCAGGGCCCATAGCACAGGGGCTATGGAGTCTGGCTTTTCTTCCAAGGGCTACTGGAAGGCGCATCTCTCTGGCTGTGGTGGGGAGAATAGGTTGTAGCAGGAGTGAGGTGAGGAGGAGATGGAGCTTGGACACCTGGAGGGTAGCGAGGATGGAGATTATGCTGCTGGTGGAGCCTACAGGACATGCTGAGGACTGGGTGTGGGTGGTGAGGTAGAAAGAGGACTTGAGTGGACTTGTGTTTTGGGGGCTGGGACAACGAGGTGGATGATGGTGACATTTGATGAGATGGTGCCTTAGTTTTCCTGGGCTGCCATGACAAATACCACACAATGGTTGGCTTAATGAGCAGGAATTTATTGTCTCATGTTTTGGAGGTTAGAGGTCCAACATCAAGGTATTGGCTGGCCTTACTTTCTTCCAGAGTCCCTAACGTTCCTGCAATCCTTGGTCATGCAGCAGGCTCTCTCTCCTTGTGTCTGCTCCTCTGATTTCCGCTGGCTTCTGGCTTCTACTGCCTGCTGTGCCCAATTTCCTTTGCTTATAAAGTCTCCAGACATATGGCTTAAGGCCTTCCCTGATTCAATTTGGCCTCATCTAAATAGGATCTTTGAAGATCCTATTCACAAATGAGCCCACACCTTAACTAGTAATGGCATCTTTAGAAGTCCTAATTACAAATGGGTTCCCATCTGCAGGAGCACATGTCTTCTGTGGGGGAAATGATTCAATCCCCAACAGATGGGAGAAGACTGGAAGAGAATATTTGGGGGTGGGGAGGAAGGGTTTCAGTTCTATTTTGAATATCTTCATTTTGAGAGGGTTATATGGCTTCTGAGCACAAGTATCTTGAAGACAGGGGAGACTGGAGTCAGGAGCTCAGGGGAAGAGGGTGGGGGATATAAATTTGACAGTTGTGGGGACACAAATAATACCCAGAGGTTTGAGATTGGATGGGATCGCCTGGGAAAAGTTTGTAGATAAAGAGAAGTGAACCTGGGACCAAGCCCTGGGGCTTCCAAAATGATAAAACTAGGGGACAAAGAGGAACCAGCTCTGGAGACTGAGGAGGGGTGGCTGGTGAGCTGGGAGGAAGGTAGATGGTGTTCCTGGGCCCAGGAGAGGACAGGGTTTCTAGAAGGAAGGGCTGGACAACTGCATCAAGTGCTACTGAGAAGCTTGGTAAAAGGTTACGGAGAGAGAAATGGCTGCATATTTGGCAGCATGAAGGTCATTGGCGGTCTTGATGAAAAGTTTCCATGGAGCAGTGGGGGCTGAAGGCGGACTGGAGAGAGTTGAGGAGTGAAAGGGAGGTGAAGAGGTATAGACTGTGAGATGTGGGTATAGACCATGGGTGCAAGAGGTTTTGCTGGGAGTGGGGTGAGGGGTAAGATGTGGAAAATTTTAAATTTGTTTAGGGTGGGAAGATGTGGAAGCATATTTGCTGATACAAATAATCTACTGGAGAGACTTATGAGAAAGCAGACGTCTGGAAGAGCAAAGGCTTAGAGAAGAGTGGAAGTGGAGTGTATTAGTTAGGGTTCTCAAAAGAAACAGAATCAACAGGAAATATTTGTAAATATAAAATTTATAAAAGTGTCTCACGTGACCGTGGAAATGTAGAGTCCAAAATAGTAGGGCAGGCTGTGAAGCTGATGACTCCAATGGAGGGTCTGGATGAACTCCACAGGAGAGACTTGCTGGCTGAAGCAGGAAGAGCCTGCCTCTTCTGAATCTCCTTAAAAGGCTTCCAGTGATTAGATTCAACATCATTCATTAAAGAAGATGCTCCTCTTGGCTGA
Source organism: Myrmecophaga tridactyla (assembly GCA_004026745.1). NCBI lineage: Eukaryota > Metazoa > Chordata > Mammalia > Pilosa > Myrmecophagidae > Myrmecophaga > Myrmecophaga tridactyla. The sequence continues at coordinate 90,958 of PVIY010003243.1, read as the reverse complement.
TTACAAATGGAATCAGTTGTGGATGTAGCCAACGTGATCATGATTTAATTCTATGAAATGTCCTCATAGCAACAGACAGGCCAGCACTTGCCCAACCAGACACACAGGCATCACCACCTGGCCAAGCTGACATATGAACCTGACCATGACAGTCCACCTCTTGTCAACTTGGCAGCTATACTCATCACCTTAAACCATACCTAATTTCTAAATAGAAAACAATAAAAGACACATTTTTTTCACCTAACAATACTCAACTGTCCTGCATATAACTGGAAACACATTAAATCTCTAACAAAACAGCATTACAGTCCTCGTTTCTGTAACTGATCACATGGTCGTAGTTCATATTTATCACCACCTTCTTCCACTTCCATGTTCCCTTTACCCTCAGCAAGCACTTCAGCTGGCTGTGGTTCTTTACCTAGTGGGGTGACCCAAACCTTCATTCCTGAAGTTTCAGACCCATTGGTAGTCCTGCCTGGATGGGGTTGTTGCAGTTTTCCATTGATTTTAATCACAGGGCATGGTAGTACTAAAAGACGCCCTAGGGGATCTCCTATATTCCAGGAAAACTCTTCTTTACTTCCATTGTGTAGTTGCAGTCCTATTTCCCCCTGATAGTCAGGGTCAATCACCCCAGCCAGTAATGTAATCCCCTTCTTGGTTTGTTGATCCAGGGGCATGAGTAGCCCAACATGAGCAGGTGGCAGTCTTAGATTCCAGTTCAATGGAATCATTGTTGTTTCTCCTGGTGGAAGCACTCCCCCTTTTAGAACTAAAACCTGTAGACCAGCAGAGCTCAGGGTCACAGGGACAGGAAGCAAAAATTTTCCTAGTGGATCACTAGGGGTAATAGTGAGTGGTACCACTCCCGTTCCACCCCTTGGTTCCTGGACCCATGGATCCTGGCTATGGGAGAAACAGCACCATACAGCAGATGCTGATTCAGAGCATACACAGCTTCCTGGAGAACATTACCCCAGCCCTTCAAGGTACTGCCACCTAGTTGGCACCGTAATTGAGTTTCCAAAAGGCCATTCCACCATTCTATCAATCCAGCTGCTTCTGGATGATGGGGAATGTGGTAAGACCAGAGAATTCCATGAGCATGTGCCCACTCCTGCACTTCATTTGCTGTGAAGTGTGTTCCTTGATCAGAAGCAATGCTGTGTGGAATACCATGATGATGGATAAGGCATTCTGTAAGTCCACAGATGGTAGTTTTGGCAGAAGCATTGCATGCAGGGAAAGCAAACCCATATCCAGAGTATGTGTCTATTCCAGTTAGAACAAATCGCTATCCCTTCCATGAAGGGAGTGGTCTGATATAATCAATCTGCCACCATGTAGCCAACTGGTCACCTCGGGGAATGGTGCCATATCTGGGGCTGAGTGTGGGTCTTTGCTACTGGCAGATTGGGCACTCAGCAGTGGCTATAGCCAGGTCAGCCTTGGTGAATGGAAGTCCATGTTGCTGAGCCCATGCATAACTTCCATCCCTACCATCATGACCACTTTGTTCATGAGCCTATTGGGCAATGACAGGAGTTGCTGGGGAAAGAGGCTGATTGGTATCCACAGAACGGGTCATCTTATCCACTTGATTATTAAAACCTTCCTCTGCTGATGTCACCCTCTGGTGTGTATTCACATGGGACACAAATATCTTCTTGTTTTAGCCCACTCAGAAAAGTCTGTCCACATACCTCTTCCCCAGACATCTTTGTCACCAATTTTCCAATTATGTTCTTTCCAATTCACTGACCATCCAGCCAAACCATTAGCAACAGCCCATGAGTCAGTATACAAATGCACCTCTGGCCAGTTCTCCTTCCAAGCAAAATGAACAACCAGGTGCACTGCTCGAAGTTCTGCCCACTGGGAGGATTTCCCCTCACCTTTGTCCTTCAAGGACACCCCAGAAAGGGGTTGTAGTACTGCCGCTGTCCACTTTCAGGTGATACCTGCATATGGTGCTAAACCATCTGTAAACCAAGCCCGAGTTTTCTCTTCCTCAGTCAATTCACTGTAAGGAACTCCCCAAGAGGCCATAGCTCTGGTCTGGGAAAGAGAAGGTAATGTGGCAGGAGTGGAGACCATGGGCATTTGGGCCACTTCTTCATGTAACTTACTTGTTCTTTCAGGACCTGCTCTGGCCCTATCTTGTATATACCATTTCCATTTTATGATGAAGTGCTGCTGTGCATGCCCAACTTTATGGCTTGATGGGTCAGACAATACCCAGCTCATGATAGGCAACTCAGGTCTCATGGTAACTTGGTGGCACAAGGTTAAGCGTTTTGTCTCTACTAAGGTCCAGTAGCAGGCCAGAAGCTGTTTCTCAAAAGGAGAGTAGTTATCTGCAGCAGATGGTAAGGCTTTGCTCCAAATTCCTAAGGGTCTGCATCGTGATTCTCCTATAGGGGCCTGCCAAAGGCTCCAAACAGCATCTCTATTTGCCACTGACACTTCCAGCATCATTGGATCTGCTTGATCATATGGTCCAAGTGGCAGAGCAGCTTGTACAGCAGCCTGGACCTGTCACAGAGCCTCCTCTTGTTCAAGTCCCCACTCAAAATTAGCAGCTTTTCTGGTCACTCAATAAATGGGCCAGAATAGCACACCCAAATGAGGACTATGTTGTCGCCAAAATCCAAAGAGACCAACTGGGCATTGTGCCTCTTTTTTGGTTGTAGGAGGGGCCAGATGCAGCAACTTATCCCTCACCTTAGAAGTGATATCTCACCATGCCTCACACCACTGGACACCTAGAAATTTCACTGAGGTGGAAGGCCCCTGTATTTTTGTTGGATTTATCTCCCATCTTCTGACACACAGATACCTTACCTGTAAGTCTAGAGTAGTTGCTACTTCTTGCTCACTAGGTCCAGTCAACATGATATCATCAATATAATGGACCAGTGTGATGTCTTGTGGGAGAGAGAAACAATCAAGTTCCCTGAAGACAAGATTATGACACAGGGCTGGAGAGTTTATATACCTCTGAGGTAGGACAGTGAAAGTATATTGCTGACCTTGCCAGCTGAAAGCAAACTGCTTCTGGTGGTCCTTACTAACAGCTATTGAGAAAAAAGCATTTGCCATATCAGTAGCTGCATACCAGGTACCAGGGGATGTACTGATTTGCTCAAGCAATGATACCGCATCTGGAGCAGCAGCTGCAAATGGAGTTACCACCTGGTTGAGCTTATGATAATCCACTGTCATCCTCCAAGACCCAAGAAAACAAGACTGTTTTCTGCACAGGCCAAATAGGAAAGTTGAATGGGGATGTGGTGGGAATTACCACCCCTGCATCCTTCAAGTCCTTAAGAGTGGCAGTAATCTCTGCAATCCCTCCAGGAATCCAGTATTGCTTCTGATTTACTATTTTGCTAGGTAGGGGCAATTCTAGTGGCTTCCACTTGGCCTTTCCCACCATAATAGCCCTCAGTGCATGAGTTGGAGACCCAATGTGGGGATTCTGCCAGTTGCTCAGTATGCCTATTCCAATTATGCATTCTGAAACTGGGAAATGACTACAGAATGGGTCCGGGGCCCCACTGAACCCACTGTGAGATGGACCTGAGCTAAAACTCCATTGATCACCTGACCTCCATAAGCCCCCACTCTAACTGGTGGACCAGAGTGACATTTTGGGTGCCCTGGAATTAATGTCACTTCTGAACCAGTGTCTAATAATTCCCAAAATATATGATCATTTCCTTTTCCCCAGGGTACAGTTACCCTGGTAAAAGGCCATCGATCTTCTTGGGGAAGGCTTGGAGGAAGATTAACAGTATAGATTTGTGGTGGTGTAACAGGGTTCTCCCCCAAAGGGACCTGGCCTCCCCTTCACTCAAGGGGCTCTGGATCTGTAAACTGTCTCAAGTCTGGAAATTGATTAAGGGGCTGTGACTCTGTCTTTTTTTTTTTACATGGGAAGTCATCAGGAATCGAACCCGGGTCCTCTGGCATGGCAGGCAAGCATTCTTGCCTGCTGAGCCACTGTGGCCCATCCTGTCTTTTTTTATTTCAAGTTAGACTCCTGTTCACTTGACCTAGCACTCTTTTGTTTATACAGCTCAAATAAGAATTTAGTAGACTGCCCATCTATTGTATTTCTAGATACCCCATGATTTACTAGCCAATGCCACAAATCTCTATGAGTCAGATTATTTTTGACTCCTGCTTTGAGTTTGCTGTCTATTATAGTAGCCATGTCCACCCTGTCTTTGCTGCCACCTGGCTTCTGCCAACTCGGGATCTGGTCATCTCCATTGTGTTTAAGGATTCCAGCTCAGTGACAGCAGTTCCCACAGTAATATCTGACCTACAGAGAAGTGCAAATTTATTTCTCACTGTTCTGGTAAAAGGTGTATCCTCCGGACATTTCTGGGGTGTAAGAGCAGACTTTGCATGATAAATCCACTCTTACATTACAATCTCTCTAAGCCTCTGGATCCCCTCATCTACATTATACCAGGGCAGTTCTGGCATTTCAACCTCAGATAATGTCGGCCACCTTTTGATCCATGTTTCAACCAACTATCCAAACAAACTTAATGCCTTTTCTAACCCCTCAAGCTATAACATTGAATGCAGAATCTCTGCTTAGTGGGCCCATATCAATAAATTCAGCCTGATCCAGCCTTATATTCCTCCCACCATTATCCCACACCCTTAAAATCAATTGCCACACATATTCCCCTGATTTCTGTCTATATAAATTGGAAAGCTCACACAGTTCTTTTGGAGTATAACAATACCTCCTTATGTGTGATACTTTGTACCTCCCCTTTAGGAGTCTGTTGGGACTTTAGTTATAGGTCTGGAAGAAATGAGAGGTGGAGGGGGTGGGTCATGAAAAGAATTAGAAGTATCTTCCAAGCCATTTGCTTCAGGGCATTCATTTGCAGTTCCATCTGGTGAAACAGAATTAATCACTCTAGGGCTAATCCCTTCAAGTGGAGGTTGGCCAGCCAACTCCTCAAGGCAAGCTGGAGGTAGGGTGCTATGTTCTCTCCACATATTACAGGGTTATCTAGATGATTACAGGGTTATCTAGAGAAGACTCAGCATGACCCAGGGTTTCAACCTCACCACCGACATCGTTATCAATCCATATGTCACCATCCCATTTTTCAGGGTCCCACTCCTTTCCAATCAATGACCTCATTTTAATGGCAGACACCATGCAAGGCTGAGATTTCAGTTTACATTGTAAAGTTGCTACTCTAACAATAAAATTCTGAGTCTGATTTTCAGAGATCTCAAGTCTATGGCTACAAGAAATATAAGATTTTCCTTCAGGACATTCATAGAAACCTCCACATCTGTCAGACAGTGCTTAAGCTTCTCATTTGAAGCCTTAAGCCCATCCCTTTCACTCATTAACGTATCCAATATATCTAACAACAACCAGCCAACATCTCTATACCTCCTATTTCCACAAAACTCTCAAAAGGTGAAAAAAAACATTAGTCCCCCAGGTCCTGACTTTGTATAAGCGAAGCATTAGAAGAAGTGAATGGTGATATTTTGACTATTTCTTTTGCCAACTCACTCCATGGATTGGGAGTGTCATTCTGATTATGGGAACCAGAGTCCATAGTGCCTTTGAGTCCAGTCAGAGTAGAAAACCATTCATAAAACCCATTTTTAAGATTCTGTTTCTTAAGAACCACTCATGGTACCAAGTTATATTAGTTACAGTTCTTTAGAGAAACAGAATCAACAGGAAATATTCATAAATATAAAATTTACAAAAGTGTCTCATATAACTGTGGGAACGTAGAGTCCAAAATCCATACGGCAGGCTGTGAGGCTGACGACTCTGATGGAGGGTCTGGACAAACTCCACAGGAGAGGCTCGCCGGCCGAAGCAGGAAGAGAGCCTGTCTCTTCTGAATCCTCCTTAAAAGGCTTCCAGTGATTAGATTAAGCATCACTCATGAAAGAAGACATTCCCCTTGGCTGATTAAAAATGGAATCAGCTGTGGATATAGCCGACGTGATCATGATTTAATTCTATGAAATGTCCTCATAGCAGTAGACAGGCTGGCACTTGCCAAACCAGACAAACAGGCACCACCACCTGGCCAAGTTGACACATGAACCTGACCATGACACGGAGGGACTGGCCTCCATGGAGAGAAGGGGGACAAGAGAGGCTTGTCTGCAGAGGCCTGGGCAGCCTGGGGCCCCTTGGCACACAGCCTCTGGCCTGGCTCCCTGAGCTGGTTCCTTGAGCCAGATTCTTCTGTGCTTCCCTATGTAAAGGCAAGATGTCTGGAAGCAGGAAGGAGGATGAGGGTGAGGGTGACTTGGGGGCAGATGGTTAATTGGGGCCATGGTGGTGTCAGAGGCTGGCTTTTCCAGGGTAGAAGTCCCAGCCTTAGGTGTCCTTGGAAGCTGGGATGGAATGATTAGGGTTTTGGAATCACAGACCCATCCTCTTTGCCTGGCTTGCCCTGGGTCCCTTAGTCTCCTAAACCCCATTATTTCTAACTGCCCCTGGAAGCCCGATATCATTCATCATCCCCCTGTCCCTACTTCCACACACTTTGGCTCTGCCCCTTCCCAACCTTGGATCCACTGGGTGATTCCTACACATACTCCCTGCTCCCTCTCCTCCTTTCTTTTCCCACCCTTCACCCAGCAAAGTCCCAGATGCCCGGATTTCCATGGTCCTTCTTGCCCCAACCCCAGAGGAAAGACTTTCAGGGACATCTGAAATGCCCTTAGCCAGAAGCCTGGACTTTGGACCCTGATTCAGAGCAAGACTTTCCACGAAAGCTGGGTCAGGAAGGACCTGGTGGGACATTCTGGGAAAGGGCTGCTTAGGAATGAGGGACTTTCCGGGTGTCAAGGGAGGGGCCTGACCTGGGCCCAGCTCACCTCTGTGGGGCAGGTGGGGAGAGGTAAAGAGTGATGGCCGATCACCGTGCTGGTCAGTGGCTGGGGTCTCCCTCCTGGGAGCTGGTGGCACCGAGGGACCAGGCTCGCAGCTTCTCCCTGAGCCGGTGGGCTGATCTCCATGGCCCAGCCTTGCCAACTGCCCTGGGTATGGAGGGGAGGGGGGCTTCACCAACGCTGCCCCTGCCCTCATGTGAGTCTGCCCCTGCCCCCCGTTTTGAGCCACTGCCCAAGGCAGACCACAACACAGCCACTCAAAGCCGTGGGGTAAAAGAACAGTCAATGATGAGAAAAAAAGTTCATTATTTAATATTAGGAGAAAAAGGCATGCCACAAAAATGGTAGAAACTCGATAAGTCCCCAGTTTTGTAAAAGTAGTTAATTTGTTAGAAAGTAAATCTAAATCATATACAATAAGACAGAAAAAAAATCTCAACAAAACTTGTAATCATTAATCTAAACAGAAAAAAATTGCAATCAATAGAAACATGTTGCAGTATTAGGTGAAAAACGCTTATTCCTAAATGGTGATACTCAATTCTATTAAAAATTTTTTTTCTAATGAAAGTCTAAAAATTAAAAATGGAAAAATTGTAAAGCATGTAAATCTAAACATTTACTCAGCACTCCATGACTGGAGTATCCAGTAGATACTGATCTAATTGCTTATGTCCAATGCTCACAACCCTTTAGAGAAGGTATTGCTATTTTCATTTCCAATTTCTATATGAAGAAACTGAGGTCCAGAGAGGTTAAGTAACCAGCCCCAGGTCACACGGTCAGTAAAGGGAAGGAGTGTGATTTGAACCCAAGCGATCTGACTTGAAGAAGTGACAGAGAATCAATGTCAGTTATCTCTGCGTGTGTGTGGAGGTGGGGAGTGGGTGGGTGGAGGGTTTCTATGTGGTTTTTACTTTTTGTGTTTTTCTATATTTTCCAACTCTTCCCCCGCCTCCCCCCCCACAGAAGGTTATTTTTGTAATCAATACCTCTCCACTCCCATTCCACACCCCCACAAAAATAAATGGCAACTTTAAAAGTAACAAAACAGTACAAAAATGTCCCAGAAAGATGTTCCTGCAGCCCTGGGACTGGACTGCTAGGAGTGCGTGGGGACAGGGGTGATCTGGGCCGGGAAATTCTAGTAGCAGAGCTCATTAACCACTGTCTACCAGGTGACCCCTGGGGGTCCCAGAGGCCCTGAGCAGTGCCCCTGAGGCGTCTCAGGCCACCACTGATGCTGCCTGGGTCTGGGGCCAAGACGGGCCTCACCCTGGCCGGCCTCAGGAGGCACGGCATGCACTGTACTCTCACTGAGCCTTGGGGAGGGGCATGGGAAAGAACACAGGGCCGGCTGATTGCTCGTTGCTTGGCTGTTCCCACCCAACCTTATTCAGCGGACATGCAAAGCAGGATTCCCCTCTGCAGCACACAGCGGCCACTGGGGCTCTCTTAGCGACCAGGAACTCTTCACCTCACCAGCAGTCAAGACCTTCGGGGGACACTCTGCACAGAGAAATAAGTGCAGGCTTCAGGATCAGAAAACCTCAGTTTGAACCTTAGTTCTGGCTCTTAGCTCCGTGGCTTGGGAAGTTCTCTGAGCGTCAGATTCATCATCTATCAATCACATGGGTTGATAAAGTCTGTGAGGCTTATACAAGACAATGTAGGTGCTCCATAAATACCCTCCCTGAAGTCGGCCTCCCAGGGAGTTCTTCCAGCTGCTCCCAGCACTCCCCCTGGGACCACCCAGTATAGAGCCAGGCCCTTCTAGGCATTTCTTCCCCAGGTAGCTTTTCCTGCTTCTTTGGCCACCTCAGAGTGGCAGGGCAACCAGGCAGGCTGCCATCTTGGTCTCTCTAAGCAGTGTTACAAATGCTGGACTCCTTGGGAATCCTTGTTGAAAACGCAAAATCTTAGACACTGCCCATGGTACAATCTACCCAGAGGTTCCTGGGAGAGCTAGATCTCCCCCATCCTCTGGGTGGCAATGCCTGTCTTTCAGTGTATCATCCAGAAGGGACCTGTGTCAGGCAGCAGCCTGACTGGCTTGGGACCATAGAGCTGTACCTCTGGCTGCCTTTCACCTTTCCCCATCCAGCCTCCGAGGTGGAGGTGTGCCCCGGTGTGTGTGTGCTTATGCCAAAGACAAGCAGCATCATTTCAGAGAATTTATTCTACCATGTGATGCACTGAAAATGGACAACAGAAGTCTTGCACCAAAGACAAGCAGCATCATTTCAGAGAAGTTTGTTCTACCATGTGATACACTGAAAATAGACAAAAGCTACAGCCAGAAGTCCTGAGCTCTCCAAAAGGGACCCTCAGTGGATTCTATAGCCAGGATCTTAGGCCATATAAACGCTTGTGTGGACAGGCTTGCAGGGCACCCAGAATGTGTCTGATGAACTTGACCTGCGGCTCTGCCGCCCTCCCAGCCCTGTGTTCCTCTGGGCTGGAGGCTTAGCCCTGTGAACCCCTGGGAGACTGCCCAGAAATCTGGAACAAGCCCTTAGCAGGAGTGGCAGGCAGGTCTGCTGCACCAGAGACAACGGAGTAGAGGGGCAGCTGTGGCGCTGCCCCTGGGCCTGTGGCTTCCCAGGCATCTGGACCCAGAGGCCTGCAGAGAGCAGCTGGGCCTCTCCTGCCCTGAGGTGGACCATGTCCCAGGGAGTGTGTGTGCAGCTCTGAGGCCCCAGAGGGCAGTGGCCTCTGTGACTCAGGGCAGGCACCCGCTGTGTCCACCCGGCCCTTCAGCCCTCTCAGGGCGTGGCTCCCCGGGCCGGAGGGACCTTAGAGAGACCAACGGTCCCTCGATCCCTGACTCCCAAACTCTCTCCCTTGGAAAGGGAGCTCACCAACAACCAGGCAGTCCCCTGACCATTGGAACATTCTTCCCGGGCTAGCCTCAGACCTGCATCCCTGGAACAACCACCCAGTGGGTCCTCTCGGAAGGCATGCCCTTCTGATATTTAGAGACTATATCACGTCCTCCCAGAGCCTCATCGGAGCCAAAACCCCTGGTTCAAAATAAACTCTTGGAACTTCAGTTTCCTCATCTGTGGAATGGTGACAACCACAGTTTCTAGTTATTGAGCGCTTGCCCTGGCCAGGCACTGCCCAAGCTCATCACTTGTTCCGGGCAGCAGTGATTTATTAAGGTTTCCTGACCTTTGGACAGCTTCCCCGTGATGGGCTCCAGGCTGGCTGCTGGGTGGCGCAGACTCCCCCTGCTGGAAGGTAGGTGGATTGCAGAGGACAAGGTGAAACCACAGACAGATTTTGTGAGAGGGAACTCAGCAGTGACCTGGCCCAGCCTGGCATTTTACAGATGAGGGAACTGAGGCCAGGGATGGCCTTGGAGCTTGCCTTTGGGTACCCTGGATTGGGAAGCTTCCCCCAGCAGAGGGAACTGTGCAGCTCAGTTCTGATGGGCTTCCTGATTCCTTAAACCCCCATTTAATCTCATCCCATGTATGGTGGTTGTAGGTACTCCAGAAAAACATGGTCTTAAACTTAATCCATGCCTGTGGGTATGAACCATTGTAAGTAGATCTCTTGATGAAGTTACTTCGGTTAAGTGGTGGCCCAACCCAATTAGGATGGGTCTTAATCCTATTACTGGAGTCCTTTATAAGCAGAACGAAATTTAGACAGATAAAGAGAAAGACATGGGAAACAAGAGGCTGGAAATCAATGGAACCTGGAAGAGAAGGGGGAAGCCAAGAGAGGCTGCCATGTGCATTGCCGTGTGACAGGGGAGCCGAGGACCAAGGATCACCAGCAGCCAGAATGCCAGTCTTCAGGAAGAAAGCAAAACTGAGCTGATACATTTCTGTTGCTTAAGCCAGACCCATTGCATGGTATTTGCTTGGGCAGCCAGGAAACTGAAACACCACGTTACTCCTCTGGGGCTGCCCTGTGCAGCAGGAGCCAGTGTGGTGAGGAAGACATCGCCTGGCCTCAGGCCCCAAGGCTGAGGGCCAGGAAGGGTGGGCTGCGGTGTCCATGCACAGAAGACTATTCCTGGGCAGAGCAGAGTTCCAGAGAGCTGGGAGTCACAAAGCCTGGGCCACTCAGCGTAGCCAGTGGCCCATCTGAGATGCAGGGGCACCTGCCTGGTCCTGCTTGGATTTATGCAGCCATTGGTCATAAAATCCATATAGTTGTGTCGGTATCAGGAGCAAGTTGGGAGCACTGGCGGACTTTGAAGATTCTGGAAGCTTTGTAGCTCACCTGTGTTTGCTATTCGTGGTAGCAGCTCTCAGTCATTGATCACCTTTCTGCCAGAAGTTGTGACCTGCTTTGTGGGTATTATTTCTAGTCCTTAAAATGTTACTGCAAGTAAGTATTATTAGGTCCATTCATGAATGGGGAAACTGAGGCTTGGAGAGGTAAAGAAATGGTCACATATCTATAGGAGCTGAATTTGAGTCCATGTCATCTGACTCAAATGCCTTTCCGCTAACCACACTCCCTCTGGTTTGCTCTTGTCTCCCCGTCCCCTCAATGACTAGCTATAGAACCCCTAAAATGAACAGGGCCTTCTTGCTCGGCCTCCCTCTGCTCCCTCACCCACTGTCCCTGGGTGGGTGCTTCCACTCCCGGAGCTTCAGCCAGGACCTGGAGGCTGAAATGTCCTGGCCAATGGCTCCCCCTGGAGTCTCTGAACCTCTTACCCAAATGCGTGACTATCTCTTTACCATCTGCAGCCGGATGTCCCCCAGACAGTCCAAGCTCGCCATGCTCCAAACAGCCTGCTCTCTCAACAGTCCCCCCATCCCCTGTTCTTCCTCCTGTGTCCCCATCTCACTCTGTGGCCCCCCCACCCACCCAGCTGGAAGACTTCCCCTCATATCCAGTCACTGAGTCCTGTGCTGTTTTTTTTCAAACCTCCAGAATCTGCTCCCGTTTTTTCTTCCCTGTTGTTACTGCCTTAATCCAGACATTCCTCCCACCCCACCCCTCATTCCATGACAATCCCCCAAACCTCCCATGAGATTGCCCCTCTGTGGGGATTCTTTCTTCTGATCCTTCCCCACCTCTGCCCATTGATTCTTCCTAAAATTCATATCTACTTATGTCACTTCTCCTGCTTATAAATCCTTCAGTTGTTCCCATTTGCTTTAAGGGGAAAGATTCAATACCTTAGCTTTGTACACGGTACTTGAGATCTGCCTACTGCCTCCTCTCTGGTTCACTGCTTCCATCCCAAACCCAGCTGCAAAGAAGTTCCCTGAAGCTCTGTAAAAGCCTCCTGTTGCTTCACACCTCCAGATCTTGCTCCTTCTGCTTTCCCTTTCTTCGCCTGGATAATGCCTGTTCATCCTTCCCGTCTCACATCAAACATCTCCTCCTCTGGGATGCCTCCTGGATTCCCCTCAGCTGGTCCAGGGGCTGTGATCTAAGATAAGACGTCTATAGACCTTAGTGTAATTGCACGATAATTGGCTAATACCTTAATTTTCTCTTCCACTAGACTGTGAGATACTGGAGGAGAGGGTCCATGTCTTTTCTGTATAATACCCACAGGTAGGCCAGTGCCTGGCACCTACTAGGTAATCATTGGGTGGATGAATTCATTGATGAATGAAGCAGGTAGAAAGAAACCAGAAGTTAGGAGAGCAGAAGTTGCTGGGAGAGGAAGGAGCAACCCAGGAACCAGCTTGAAGGAGGGGGTCAGTGTCCTTTTGACACAAACTTCTCCCCTGCCTGGCTAAGGTCAGAGGGCAGGCACATCCCCCCCGACTCCACTCCCCGCCCCCCCCCCCCAGGCCTGTCTCTCCCTTCCAGCCTGGTGACTCTGTACACTAGTCCTGGGAGGGCTGATGGAGACCCACACATTAAACCCTGGCCACCAGATTCCTCTCCAGGGCTCTCGGGGCTGGCAGGAGGAGTGGAAGCATCAGGCGTTGTACATGACCACCTTCCCCATCCAGCACTGATTATGCGCAGACTGTATGCAGGGCCCTGTGCTGAATCCTTGATTCTGTTCTGATGTGACACCGCCCTTTGGTCTAGTTGCAGATGATACTAAGGTGGGCACAAGCCACTGGTAAAAGGACTGAGCTCTGGCCTACATGTGCTAGAGGGCAAATTCAGCAGGGTGAGCAGTTGGGGAGGAGGTGAAACTTGAGCTGGGTCTTGGAAACAGAGACCTCCTGGTGGGAGGGAGAGCCTGGGTAGAGAGGCTGGAGTTCAGGCCAGTGTGGTCCAGCAACAAAGAACAGCTGGTTTACATGGGGCAATGATTTTTGAGAGGGAGAGGAAGAAAATCAGTTTGGAAAGGAATGTTGGAGCTGGGTCCTAGAGGACTTTGAATGCCAGGCCAAGGGATTGAGACTTGAACTGGTAAAATAAATCGGGGAGTGTTTTCGTTTTCTAGGCTGCTTAAAGCAAATAGCATGAGAATTTTGGCTTAAACAGTGGGAATTAAATCGCTCATGGCTAGAGTCCAGGAAAATGTCCAAATCAAGACATCATCAAGGCGATGCTTTCCTCCTGAAGACCAGCTGCTGGAGACCCCTGGCTCCTCTGCTGCATGGTAAAGCACACGGGTGGCATCTGCTGTTCCCTCCCTCCTCTTCTGGGTTTCCGTGCTTTCAGTTTCTTGCTCCTGTGGCTGGCTGTCTCTCTGTCTCTGTCTCCTTCTGTCTTCATCCCATTTATAAAGGATTCCAGTGAGAGGATTAAGACCCATCCTTATTGAGGTGGGTCACACATTAACTGAAGCAACCTTATCAAAAGCAAAAGGTCCTACTTGCAGTGGCTTCACACCCGCAGGAGTGGATTAGAGTTAAGAACATGTTTTTCTGGGATACAGCTCCGAACCACCACAGGCAGACTCACAAGATCATGGGAAGTACCTTGTCTTCTTGAATAATCCCGCCAGCATGCCTGGGCCACCCCTGGCACTTCTGCTCCCGTCTCACCATTTGAGGGGCTATTCCCATGGTGGCCAGCAGGGGGCAGGACTAACCCAAGATCCCTTAGCCCAGGTCAGTTCTGGGTCTCAGTTCAGCTCTGGGTCCTGGGAGAAGTCTGGGGTGTTCGTGGTCCTTCTGGGAATGGGGAGAAGCACCGGGCACAGGGAAAAGAGGTCAGCGGTGCAGTTTGGGGGAGGTTGGCTGGCTCCTTTCCCCCAAAATGCCAGTTTGTGGCCGACTAAAACTGGGAGCCCGGGTGGAACAGTCTCGGGGTGGGTGAGCGTTCCCCCAGGGCGTCCCTCCTCCCACCCCTGCCACTGCATCCCAGCCCTCCAATTGTGCCCTTTTGCCTTTGGGGACCCCAGCAAATCCTCTTTTACACTCCTGTAGCACAGGGAGCCTCAGCATCACGGGGTATCTCAGTTGAACCCCTCAGTGCACCCCAGCTCCTTTGGAATCAAACTAAATCCAGGAATGTGACTGGGGAGAAAGAAGTCCTGTTCCCGGCTCACTCCCTTCCCCAAAGAGGACGAGGGAAGGGAGTTAGGGTGACCAGAAGTCATTCCTGTAGGCATTGGACAGACATTTATCCAGCGGCCTCTGTGTAGGGACAAGGATATAAAGGTGGGAAGGCAGCCTCTAGCCAAGGGGGCATCCCAGCCCAGGACCCCCAGTGAGTAAACAACTCCCTGTGATTCAGCTGGTAAGTGCTGAAGGGGCCCTGAACAAAGCGGGAGCCCTGAAGAAGAGTGAATGCTTAGGTCAGCGAGGGCTGCAGAAGTTTTCACAAACTGGAGGCTTGAAACGTGCATAGGAGCTCACCAGCTGGAGAAGGAGGGGCAGCCCCTACAGAGGAACCAGCGCGAGCAAAGGCGTGGCCAGAGAATAATGGTGAATGATTAACGGTGACATGAGCTTTTTAATGACCACTAGTTACATGCCACACATTGTGCGATAATGCTATGTCATTTCCAGTCCTCCCGTCGACCTTCAGGTACCATGATCGCCACGTGTCAGCGGAGAGGACTAAGGGTTGGAGAGTAAAGGACAGCCCTGGTAAGGAGCGTGAGCCCAGAACCCCATCCCAGGCCATCTGAGCCCACTTTGCCTCCACGGGACTGGAGGGAAGGTCAAGGTGGGCTGGAGGCAGAGGTGGGAGGAGTTACACAAAGACCAGAGAAGTCCAGCCCTCCCAGGGGACTCCACGCCCTGCCCCAGCAGCACTGACCAGCCTGGAAGGTTTGGTCAGAAACCTGCTCTACAACAGCCAGCTATTTTTCTGCTTTCTCACGTTTTCTTTTTCTTTTAGAAAAGTTCTATGCAAATTCCATTCTTCTGGGTCAGGGAGCTTGTCCCGGGTTGGGCCAGAGAGAGAAGGCAGAGCCCTGTGACAGGGTGTGGAGAGGAAGACTGGACTGGATGCATCCCCCCGGACAAGTCAGCCTGTCCCTGCACAGCTGGTGCTGGTATTTAAGGATTGGCTTCCCTCCCCACATGCCATTTAGCTCCCGTGTCTGAGTAGGGTGGGGGTGCTGAGAGGACAGCCCCTGCTCCACGGACCTCCTCATCTACATAAAGAGAGAACTGCTCTTCCAGGGCTCCCCTCCTCTGCAAAGTGCTTGTCCAAGGCTCCTACCTCTGGGCCTTTGCACAGCCATCCCCACACCCTCAGATGGCCCCCATTCTCAGTAAACATCCAGTCCTTTACCTCCCTTTAAGTTAGACTCTCATCTTTTCCTTTTCAGCAGCCCCTTTACATACTCAATTCAAAAATGAAAAAATCATGTTAAATAATACAATGGCTGAATAGGGTATATTAAAAATAAAAGCATCCTATGCACCCTTTCCTCTTGCCCCATCCTATTCCTCGGGAAACTACTCTTAACAATTTCTGTTTATCCCTAAGATATGTCCATGCATAGATGATAAGCATATATAACTACAATTCACATTTGTGCCTTTATTTATACAAATGAGATTACAGCATAGCCATATTGGATTGCAGCTTGCTTTTTACCACTTGTTGTCATACCTTAGACATCTTCTTCATGTTGGTATCTGTAGATCTCCCCATTCTTTGTAATGACTGGTCCATTGTAAAGATTTGAGTGACTGATTCCTTTTTTTTTTTTGATTTATTTATTAATTTAAAAAAATTAACAACAAACAAAACAAAACATTAAGATATCATTCCATTCTACATATATAATCAGTAATTCTTAATATCATCACATAGTTGCATATTCATCATTTCTTAGAACATTTGCATCGATTTAGAAAAAGAAATAAAAAGACAACAGAAAAAGAAATAAAACAATAACAGAGGAAGAAAAAGATTATACATACCATACCCCTTACCCCTTGCTTTCATTTACCACTAGCATTTCAAACTAAATTTATTTTAACATTTGTTCCCCCTATTATTTATTTTTAGTCCATGTGTTCTACTCTTCTGTTGATATGGTAGATAAAAGGAGCATCAGACATAAGGTTTTCACAATCACAGAGTCACATTGTGAAAGCTATGTCATTGTTCAATCATCATTTTTTTTAAATCTTTTTTTATTTTTAAAGTTTTATTTATTTATTTATTTATTTATTTATTTTGGCATGGGCAGGCACTGGGAATCGAACCGGGGATTTCCAGCATGGCAGGCGAGAACTCTGCCTGCTGAGCCACAGTGGCCTGACTGATTCCTTTTTGATGGACATTTAGGCTGCTTCTGGTTTTTGCCATCACAAACAGTGCTGAGATGAACTGCTATGTAGATTACTTGCCAGCTGACCAAGACTATGTACATTTAAAATTTTGATATGTGTTGCCAAATTGTCTCCCCCAAAACAGTAACAATTTATAGCTCCATCAATAAATAGTGTATGAGAATGCTTGTTTCCTTACATCTTCGCCAATACTGGTATTTTCAAATTTTAAAATATTTCCTAATGTGATAGGTGAAATATGGTATCTCATTTTAAAATGAGATTTAATTAAAATTAAAGATTTTAAATGTCTTTAAGAGTGGGACTGAGCATGTTTTCTTAAGTTTGTTGGCTAAAGCTGAGCATATTTTCCTATATTTGTTGGCTATTTGAATTTTTTCTTTTTTCTTTGGTGAACGCCACGTTCTTGGCCTTTGATCATTTTTTCTTGGACTAGTCACGTTTTTCTCATTGATTTGTAGGAGCTCTTTGTATATTCAGGAAATAAGCACCTAAGACTCGTTTTATTTTTTCCTCCATGACAAACTCCATGTTTGGAAAGAATTTAATAAACAACAACTGTTAGATTACTACTTTTTCCTCCATTTCCTCAATCGGATACATGCATACCTCCTCTCAGAATGTTTTCCCCTGAAGATAAGTGTTTCTGTATTGAGTTGATGTAATTCCAGCCAAAAGCAAAGGCTTGGAATTTTTGTTAGTCCCAGAAGCCTCACCATGACTAAATGTAAGATGTCCATTGGCTTTCTGAAATATTTTTAGTGGCTCCAGGAACCCTAGAGGTCTGGGGCCCCAGATTGGGAGCAGCAGCCTCGATTCAGCCCCTTTAGCAGCTTCCCTGTCCCCGCCATGGTCATTTGAGCCATCGGTGTGGGCTGCACCTGTGTGCTTCCCGGTCCCAGCTGTGTATTTTTTGGTCCTGGCGAGTGGGCAGGCAGTGTTTGCATATTTTCCCTTGTTTATAGGCGCTTAAGGGTGTGGGTCCTGTTTCCTCAGAAATTCCCTGGCCCACCTCCCGCCCCACTGGGCTGAATCTGCCTCCAGGCCAGGCCTACTTGGGATGATGTTACTGGGCTGAGGAGGAGGTGGGGAAGGATGGAGCTGGGCAGGAAGAGGTTCGGCTGGACAGCTTCCCAGCTGGCCCCAACCGGTGCTGCCCCAGTCCTTCAGTCCTTCTGCCCTGCCGCTCCCTTAGAGACATCTTCCCAGAGCCACGCTCCGTTCCCCTGTGTGTGGACATAGGCCCCGGGGCAGGATGGGAGGTGGTCTGCCAGGCCCCAGATTGTGGAGTGGGGTGCTGGACACCAAAGACAAGCCCGGGAGTCCTGGGGTGGGGTGGGGGCGGGGATGTAGGTGCAGAATGGAGCAGGAGATGGGAGCCCAGGGGAGAGGGGATGACCTGGACAGGGTGGGAAGTAGTTTTGAGGCTTCTGGGCATCCATCCTTCTACCCGGAGGGTGGCACCGTTCCCTCCTACCTCGGGAGTGGGTGCACGGGAAGAGCATGGAGGTCTGGGACCTCAGGTGGGGTTGGGGCAGAGGAGAGGAGAGCAGAAATAGCCAGGCTAGGAGCCTGCCCCTGATTCCTAATGTGGCCTGAACCTCTGCAGCCAACTTAGAAGGCTCCAGGTTTTTTTAACCTAGGGTTGACTTTTTTTGTTATTTTTTTTAACCTAAAGGGTTGACTTTTTATGAGACCGCCACATTCCTGGGGAATTGGCTAGTGAAGGTGATGAATGGGCTTGGCTGGGACGGTAGGAGGCAGAGTCTGAGGAAATCAACAAGAATTCCAAGTCGCCGCCCGTGGAGCCCCAGATGACCCAGGGCTGTGGCCCAGCGCACGGGAAGACCGTACATCTGCGGGCTCAGAACAGCCACCCTGAGCGGTGGGATCGTAGAAGTTCTCCTGCTTCTCCCCATTAAGTGCCTCTGAGCCTTCTGGGGCTGGTAGTGGGCGTGAGGGCTTGGCACCCTCCTCCTTCATGGGGGTACAGCTTACTTGCTCAGCTGAGTGGACCCGAGCCCAGGTGGGGGCACAGCATGTGCGAGAGCCGCTGGCAGAGAGAGTTGGGCTCTGTCCCCTGGGAACTTGCCTCCCCAGCAGGTGACTCACCCCGCAGAACCTGAGGTTCCTTTAAACAGCACCAGCGAGATAACTTCTAGGCAGTGCCTGGCTCCGGCTTTCAGGATATGTTATCTCATTGGCTCCATCAGCCCCGCCTGGGGCCCAAACGGAGTCTCTCTCTCTCTAAGGAGGGAGTGAGAACAAACGCACCTTCTTTCAAACATTGTCCTTTGGTCTGCAGGAAAATTATTGCAGAAAAATACACAAATCGACCAGCCGATGAGTTTGAACAGTGCCCCTGTGCTCGAGGTGGCTCAGTGGATGTATTAGCGTCCGTTTCCTGTCTTGGTCCTCCATCAAACCTGTCACTGCCAGGAGACCCCCAAGCATGACATCTGGAATGTGGTGAAGAATGTGGGCTCCAGGGTCCAGGCAGAAGGGGGACAAGCATGGCTTGGCCCCACCAGAGGTGCCAGCAAGCAGGTTTTCCCACCTGTAAACGGGGACTCTGCCAGGACCTTCTGGTTATCTGTTGGGAGGATCAGGTCGCAGCAGGTGTTGAACCCAGTACCTAAGCCTCCCCCTTCTCTGGCTGCTGTCAAGACTCTCCTCGCCGGGCCCGACCCACCAGACCCCTAGGGTCTGACCCTGGGCTTGTTTTCCTCATCTGTAAATTGGGTTCAGACAGGCTCTGAAGTCAGATGACCTGTCTCTACCACCAGCTCCAGCCTGGGCTGTCTGACTCGCAAGCAGTTTAGACAGCTGGTTCAAGGGGTGGGCTGAGAATGCAGAACTTGCTGTTATGGTGGGAGAGGGGTCAGGAGAGGCCTGGCACTTGATGGGGGTATGGGGCCATGGGGCCGCCTGGGGCCAGCCGGGGGGTGCAAAAGGATGGTGCTCATGGTGGTCAACAAGGGACATGCGTGTTTGAGAGTGAGGGACGC
This sequence comes from Myrmecophaga tridactyla, assembly GCA_004026745.1. Taxonomy (NCBI): domain Eukaryota; kingdom Metazoa; phylum Chordata; class Mammalia; order Pilosa; family Myrmecophagidae; genus Myrmecophaga; species Myrmecophaga tridactyla. The sequence continues at coordinate 71,382 of PVIY010003243.1, read as the reverse complement.
AGTCTCCTAAAATAACATTTGTCCCATTCTCTTGTTTTCCTAGGGCTGGCCCAATCGAGCCAGGGTCTGTCCTCGAATTGCAGAGCAGTTTCTATGAGCTGAGATGTCAAGGGGTGGCCCTTCATAGAACCTCAAACCAAAGGCTTCTCAATTTCTTTGGTACTTGTTATGGTCAGGTTCATGTGTCAACTTGGCCAGGTGGTGGTGCCTGTTCGTCTGGTTGGGCAAGTGCTGGCCTGTCTGTCGCTATGAGGACATTTCATAGAATTAAATCATGATCATGTCGGCTGCATCCACAGCCGATTGCATTTGTAATCAGCTAAGGGAAGTGCAATGAGTGACATTTAATCTAATCACTGGAAGGTTTTTAAGGAGGATTCGGAAGAGACAGGCCCTATTCCTGCTTCAGCCGGTGAACCTCTCCTGTGGAGTTTGTCCAGACCCTTCATTGGAGTCATCAGCTTCACAGCCTGCCCTATGGATTTTGGATTCTATGTTCCCATGGTTACGGGAGACACTTTTTAAAATTTTATCTCTATGGATAGCTCCTGCTGATTCTGTTTCTCTAAAGAACCTTAGCTAATACAGTACTGTTTGAGGATTTTTTTTTTTTTAATGCCACTGACACCCATGAAATCAGGGGTTTCTATTTAATTCATTCCTTCAAGAAATATATTGAGCTAGGTCCAGCCGGTGCTACAACACAGGGAAGAATCTTCATTCTTCATTCATTCAACAGATATTTATTGCACATACCATGTTCTAGGCACTGTTCTAGGCTGCTGCTATTAAAGGAAGTCCAGCATTGAAGTTAAGTTCCATTAGGAATATTATCAGCACCCTGAGAACACAGGCATTTGAGGTTGTGTGCTTGTGTCCTTACTTTTCTGGGTTCTTTTGCCTCCTTCAGCTTCTTCCCTCCGCCGCACCCCCACCCCTCTCCCCACGGCTAGGCTACTTCTGCTGTTCCCTCCCAGGGATCCTAACCTTTTCCTGTAATTCCTAGAGCTACACTTCACCACAGTCCCAGGCCAAACCTGCTCTCTAAAGGACCTCTGGAACCCCAACAGAGACTTCTTTCTGGATTTTGCCCCCTTCCTGTCTTATTCCCCTCCTCTTCTCCTTTGGAGTTTTTTTGCTTCCTGTTTTGGAACTTACAGGCTCTCTAAAAGCTCCCCTTTCTTTCACGGGCTGTGCATGTCACCCCTGGCTGCTGCTGGGGGCTGGGCCTTGCTCCTGGGTTTCTGGTCCTCTTGGGCAAGCACCAGCAGGAACTGTTACTTGGCTCTGGGCAGACACTTATTCCTGCATTTGGCTGAGCTCCCAACCCTGGCCTGGAGCTCTGGGGAATGCAGGGAGGAATGGGGCAGGGTCCTGTCCTCACCATGCTCACAGGTAGGGGAAGAAACCCGGCCCACCACTGATAGCAAAACCACTTAACACCTCAGTGTCTTAGTCTGCCAAGGCTGCTGTAACAAAGTACCACAGAGTAGTGGGTTCAGCAACAAGACTATGCTGTCTCCTAGTTTGGGAGGCTAGAAGTCCAAGGTCATGGCAGTGGCCAGATCACACTTTCCTTCAAGTCTGTAAGGCTCTGGCGGTGGCTTGGCAACAATCCATAACTCCATCATAAGGCCACCTCTCTCCCTGTCTGTCTCCTACAGGCTGTGCCCAAGTTTCCTCTGCTTATAAGGACATCAGTCATATTAGATTAAGTCCCGCTCTAATGCAGTTTGGCTTCATCTTCATAACATCTTCAGAGATCCTATTTACCAATGAATTCCTGTCCACAGCACTGGCAGGGAGGACTTGAATATGTCTTTGCTGGGGACACAATCTGATCTACAACACCAAGGGATGGTCCCTACAAGGGCCGTGGATGGGCCAAGAGCCAGTTCTCAACGCTTGGCATGAGTGTGAGCAGGTCTGTGCTCGGCATCTGACCTTCACGGTCTCATGGAAGCCTCACCACAGTCCAATAAGGTCGGTACTGTCGCTGCCCCATTTTGCAGATGTGGAGCTTGAGGCTCAGAGTGTTGAGCAACCTGTCTAAGTCTGCATAACTGTGGGTAGCAGCCCTTTTGGTTTGACCTCAGTTAATCTGAGTGCAAAGCCCACTACCTTCTTGGAGGAGGAGCACAGCCCTTGGGCTTCAGGAGTAGTTGGAGGGCCAGCCCGAGGTGGTGGAGGTGGCCACACCCCTTCCTCCCCCTCCTTCTCCTTTATGGTGTGTGACCATTTCGGGAGTGGCTTGTAGGAGCTGTGGGGGGTTGCCGGGGCACATTCCTGGTGGGCATCTTCCCGAGCTTTCTTCAGCATGGGGAGTGCTTCCTGGTTGATGAGAACATTCTTGTGGTAGAACTTGCCTGCTGGGGCACTACCCTGCCATGCACTGCTCCCCCAACTCCCTCTCCTGGCCTCTCTCTGGCTCCATGGACCATGCCTCTTCTCTCCCAATCTGTCCCTCCTTCTCCTAGACAGAGGTGGTTTGGTGGTGTGGACCAGTTCTGGATTGGGGGCCAGGGCCTATTGATTCACCTGTGACCTTGACTCTGGGCCTGTAAAATGAGCAGAAGCATTGACTGTCCTGCAGGGTTCTAGTGGGGATCCCAAACCAGAAGATCACAGAAGGAAACCACCAGAAAAACTGTGAGCCACGGATCCAGTCACTCAACCAACAAGCTTCTAACGAGCCTTCTCCTGGCCCTGTGCTGGGTTTTAGGGATTCGGTTCTGAGGAAGGTGGACGCAGTTTCCAGCTGTATGGGTGAGGGATGGGGTGAGGGGAGGGAGGGCTTAGTGCAGAGGCGGAGGCAGGCATTAAACACACAGCCGCAGAGATAAATACACAAGTACAAACGGGATTGTGTCCTACAGGATTGTTTAACAGGTATCAAATATGGGCCCAGGGAGGCTTTCCCAAGAAAGCAGGTGAGTCTGACGTGAAGGATGGCGGGAGTGCCGTGGACACGGACACAGAAGAGGCCCCAGGCACAGGTGTGAGTGCAAGGTCCTGGAATGGGGAAGGAGCTAGAGGCTTTCTACAGCGCAGAATGAGCCAGGGGACAGTTATGTGGCTGAGACACAGGGAACTGACTGGGCTGGACTGGGCAAAAGGGAGCTCTTGAAGGATTTTAGGCAGAGATATGACTTAACAACAGTAGACCTCTATGTCCAGTACTTTTCTCTTTGCCTTGGGCCCCTCCTCAGTGTCCATTGTGAGAACACGGGCCTGGGGAGGCCCCAACCCATGGGCCGTCGTCTCTAGGTCAGAGAGGTCCTCACTGACCGGGGCAGCTGATTGAAAGCAGATGCCTTGCCCTGGTGGGGCCCCGCCTGGAGGAGTGAGGCCGTGGTGGGCCCAGATCCCCATTGCTGACCTCAGACCTGCACCGCTGGCGTGTCCAGGCCGCAGACTCTCTGTCAGCAAAGCCGCATTCGTCCTGCAGAAAGACGGTCACTGTGGCTGCCCGAACCCCCAACCCAGCAATTTCCCTGCCATGGTGAGAAACCCGCTGCTCTCCCCAGCCAGGGAGTCTCCTGCTCTGATTGGGCCTGGGGCCTCTGGGCTGGGGGACGGAGAGTGCCAAGCAGATTCATGGATAGACTCAAAGCTGGGGAGAGCTCTCTGTCCTCCTCTCCTGTGTCTCTGCATATCTGTACCAGCGCAATGCCAAGGCAGGCCACCATTGTCCAACTCATCACGGCCTACTCTCTGTGCTAAGCACTTCATAGGCTCCCACTAACACATTTACTCCTCATAGACAGTCCCGTTAGGTTCCATGGAGGTGTATGAGAGAGGCTGAGAGGGGGAGCCTGGTCAGGTAGGTGGCAGAGCTGGCATTTGAACCTCAGTCTCAAAGGCAGTGAGCCCCAGGGGTCCTCTGCAGTGGAGCCCTGCATGTTGCCCCCGTCCCCTGTCCCCTGCAGGTTCTCCCTCTGTCCCTTTTTTTTTTTTTTTTTTTAACATGGGCAGGCACCAGGAAACGAACCCGGGTCCTCTGGCATGGCAGGCAAGCATCCTTGCCTGCTGAGCCACCATGGCCCGCCCTCCCTCTGTCCCTTAGTCCTCAAGGGGCCCAGGTCAGTTCCATGTTGCTCATTCCCCAGAGGCCACTGGAGGCCTTAGTCCTGGCACAGGACATGGAAGATGGGCCCAAAGGGTATTGGAGCAGCTGCTGCAGGGTGGCGAGAGGCCCTCTGTCAGGCAGCCTGAGCTCTGGACTCTGTCTCAGGCAGTATACTTGTTATTGATTTATAGTTTGGGCCAGGCCTAGGGATCCTTCCAGGGAGGGAATTATAATATTGCTCATCACCTCTGAATACTCCTGGGAGCCATCTCCCTTACCCTGTTCTCTTCTGGGGCTGCTGCCTGCACTAACCAGGCCCTGCCATCATGCTCTCCAATTCCCCCGGGCACCTGTAGGAGTCCAGCAATCACAGGCTTCTCCCAGAAAGCCTCCTGTGTCCTTCAGCAACCCCAGCGCCACTTCCCTAACTGCCCCTCACTCTCAGGTCACCCTAGAAATGCATCCTCTTTCCTCTGCTCCCACAAGGCCACCCCTCACTGCTCTCGAAGACCCTTCTGCTTCCCCACTGGCCTCATTTCCCTGATCTGTTTTCCGCTCTTCCACTGAACCCAGCATCTTTGTCTAATCCCTGGACCTTCAGAAAGATCCTTTTGCTCTTGGTCAGTCAGTCAGTCAACAAATATTCATGGAGCCATATAGAAACCCTAGCTGAGAGCTTAGAACCTGGAGCTGGACACCTGGGGATACAGAAATTCAAACCTCTCATCCTGCTTCCAGGAGCGCACACCCAGCGCTCCGGGAGAGTAAAGAGAAATGGCACATGCTCACCGCCTGATCCTGGCCTGGACTTGGCTGCTCCCTGCTGTTCGCTTACCGAGAAGGGTAATAAAGCAGGTGCTCCACTGCTGAAGATGTAACGTCCACCCCTGTGCTGTGCGAGAGTCACCGTGGTGGTCCTTGGGCACCATCCCCAAAGGTGCAGAGGCATGCAGCTCTCTGGGGACTTTCAGAGGAATAATGAGGACTTCTGTGTTTGGAGGGGCTAGAAAGGAGAAATATCCTCAACCCCGGCATGGATCCTGGGGGAAAGAATAGGGATCTAAATTCTTATCCAGTCTGTGAGGGTGTGGACCCAGGAGCTCCAGCCAACTCAGCCTTGGGGGAATGGCCACTGCTGGGCCTGGGCAAGCCATGGGTTGGGTAATAACTCTGGGAGCAGGACCCAGGGCCCCCTTTGGTCATACATGGGGTCACCTCCTGGGACATCCATGTGGCCTGTGCTGGGCTCTGGGTCTGCGCAGGACCAGCCTCCTTCTGACCATGTGGGAGCAGCTGTGAACAGGCACCACCGCAGAGGGCATGCGCTGGGGTTGGGGAACTTGAATCCTCCACCTACCTCTTTTTTTTTTTTGCCTGGGCAGGCACCGGGAATCGAACCCGGGTCTCTGGCATGGCAGGCGAGAACTCTACCACTGTGCCACCATCGCACCGCCTACCTCTTTTTGAGCATGTAAAACCTGGGGGTTCTTGGGCAATTCAATGGGAGCGGGAGCGTCAAGAGGAAGGTATAGACTTCCTTCAAGATTAGTAGATTAGGTCTGGCTGGTATTCAAAGAAATGCAATAGCGTTTGCACCCCAATTTTCTGTGGCAGTTCATAGTGGCCACCAAAGCGGCAGCACCTATCTATTGAGAGCTTACTGGGTGCCAGGCGCAGTGCCAAACCTTCCAAACACAATATTCTATTTAATCTTCCTAACAAGGTAGAGGTTTTATCATGATTTTATGGAAGAGGAAACTGAGGCTTAGAGGTTAACTAACTTGCCCTAAGTCAGCAAGCTGGCAAAGCTATCAGCCACACTCATGGCCCATGCGTCTCTGACCCCAAAGCCTTTCAACCACAGATCCCACCCCCAGCTGCCTCTGGGGATCCCCTACACCCCTGGGGACTTCAGCAGATAGGGGCCTGCAGGGAGGGGCACAAGTATGTGGAGGCCCCAGGCCTGAGAAGATGGTGGGGTCGCCATCAGGGGCCTTTCTCCCTTGGCAGCTGGATCCCATTACAGGGCAGACAGAAGCCTTTAGGAAGCTGCGTTGGCCCGGCCTGCGAAGGAACAGGGCAGCCACAGCCAGTGGCCCCTGAGGCCCCTTGAGTTCCTGCTGCCCTCCAGCAGGGTTTCATAAACCAGCTGACGTCGGGAGGGTAGCCTGTGTGGAGAGGGCAGGAAGCCTGGGGGCCCTGTGGTCTGCCAGCATTGCTCAGAGTTTCCTGGGCTGAGCTACTTTTTTAGGCTTCCCGAGGCCAGCACCCCTGTCCTGATACCTTCCTGGCCTGTGGCTGGCACTGGGAGACAAACGACACTGACCCCAGAGCCTCTGGAGGGCCCCAGAGGTCCGAGGCCAGGAAAGCCCCAACCTCTGGGTCCTGAGCCTTGTGGGAGCTTTTTTTTGAGACTCTGATCGTGGTCTCAGGATGTCTCATGGTTTCTGGGAATCAGCACGGCCAGGTGAGGCAGGGACACGTTACCTGTAGTCAGAAGACCCGAGTTCCACTGGCAGGTACAACGCCGACTGGTGCTGTGTGACCCTGGGCTGGTTTCTTCCCTGCCTGATCCCCCTTTTCTCATCTGTCTCCCCAGGCTAGTTGGAGAACCCTTGGCAAACAGTAAAATACTGGGCAAGTGTTGGTCTGGCAGTGCGTTTGGTCTGTCTTTGGGCCTGCCCCAGTCGGCCCTCCCTTGTGGAAACTCGGCCAAGAGGCTGGATTTAGAAACACCTGCAGGAAAGGAGAAAGGCTTTCCAGGTAAAGGCCAGCCTGAGCAAAGGCAGAGGCCCAGGATTACACATGTGCACTGAGCGCTTTGTGCCAGGAACTGTTTTAGCATTTTACATGCTTTAACTCATCTATTTCTTTTATCACTCCTGCGGGGTAGGTATTCGCTTGTCCCCAGGGAGTTAAAGTAACTTGAGGCCACAAAGCTAGAAGTGGGGAGGTGAGATTCAAGCCCAGGTAGAATGGAGATGAGAGCAGGGAGGGAGGCAGGGCTAGAGATACAAGGGGCTGGGGCACGTCTGTCTGGTCTGCCGCTGTGAGGCTGGAGCCCGGGGCAGTGCCTGGCACACAGTAGGGGCTCAAAATGTGTGGTTGAAACATGAGCTCTGCAGAAAGGGTGGATAGCTTGGCTGTCTGGGGCACTGACGTTTTGGACAAGGGATGCTGGAGATGCTGGGTGCAGGCATCTCCAGGCTGCAGCGTCCTAGGCCGTCTCCACTTCATCTTTGGTCTGAGATTTGGCTCCAGCCCAGGGCCTGTCCTGGGCTGATAGCTGCTGGACCCCCACTGGCAGGAGGGTATGCCAATCGGCAGGCAGGAATTTTAAATAGTTCTTTAATTTCCCTCCAGCTCACCTCTGCTTAGGCTCGGCCTCTCCCCGCTTTCCTCTAGCTCTGGCAGACAAGCCTCTCTACCTCTTTCCTCCTTGGGGCTCAGCGTCCAGGGTGGGCCAGGGAACTGGGGGCACACAGGCAGACTTTCAGAGGAGAGTGTTTGCTGTGGTCAGAGGCTGCCGAGAGCCCAGCCTGTATGTGGGGCTGGAGAGCTGGTGAGAAAGAGGAACCTTCCATACTCTGTGGCACTCAGACCCCACCAGGAATGTGGCTTTGGGCCAGGATCCTTCTGGGCAAGAAAGGATGACTTGGCAAAAACAGCCTCCTGGCCCTGAGGATAACTGGAGCCGCTGCCCTGGGGGTGGGGGCCAAGTGGCAGGGTGATGAATTAATGGCCCCTCCGCCTCCGCTGTCATTTCCACCCTTCCATCCCCACCCTCACTGCCTCTCCTGATGATGATTTTGGGCTGAGATTTTAAGACTCTCTGAGTGACAAAAGCTGGCCTCCTCCACCCACCGTCTGATAGAGAGCTCTTCCCACTCCTAGGGAATGGGGTCGTACACAGGAGGGGGCAGTCAGTCGGCTGCAAGGCCCAAAGGCACGGTCAAGGGCAGTAGCCTGGCAGGGTTCGGAGTGAGGGGAGTTGGGCAGCTTGGGTTGCTGGTCTGGGCTGGTCTGGGCTGGAGCAGCTGGCCTGGTCTAGGAGGACAGTGGAGGGAGCTGACCTGGGCTGGTGGTGGAGACGGTGGAGGGAGCTGGTCTGGGCTGGAGGAGCTGGCCCGGTCTAGGAGGACAGTGGAGGGAGCTGACCTGGGCTGGGCACAGGGGAATTCCAGCCCAGGAGAGCCGATTGGAAGCACATGTGTTTAGACAGGCCCGGGAAACCCCAAAGCTGCTCCCCTGTTAGGGCATAGCTTCTGAAAAGCTTAAAGATCTTGGCTCCTGCCACCGGGAACGTTGGGCAACGTGTTCCTTTGTTACCAGACACCCCTCATAGCATCTGGCTAGCCCCACCGGGCGCTACGGTGGTCCTCTAACTGGTACCAGCCTCGTGCCCACTTGTACTCAAGGTCCCAGGCATAAGAGGGTGACGGTGGTGGTGGTGAAAATGACGACATTGTAACAACTGTGGCCGCTGCTGCTAGCAGCTGTCAACTATTTACCGTGCATAAGGCACCTGCTAACCACATTTACCTATTAAATCTCATGCATTTCTCACAACAGCCCTTTAAAGTCCTAGTATTGTCCTACTTTTATAGAGAGGAAATTGCATGGCAGAAAGTTAAGTAACTTGCCCAAAGAAACTCGGGTGGCAAGCAGCAGAATAAGCTTCCAAGTCTGGGAGTATAAATGACCTGCTTGACACAGGACCCCCTTTGTAGTCCCTGGGAGCAAGGAGGAAGGGCAGAGTTCCTGCAGCTCAGGCTTCTCCCCTAGATGTCCCATCGTGACCAAGGGTCATCAGGGTCAGATTGTGGAAAAAATGACCCTTTCCTGGGAGCTGTTGCAACATCTGGCAGTCTCCTGCGCAACACACCATAGGGTGTGTGGGGTCTGGTGAGCAGTGAAGGTCTCGGGATTTGGGACACAGAGTCACAATCACTTTCCTAGGATTATACATCAGCCATTAGCCCTAAAAGTTTGGTTGCTAAGAGATTATGAAACAAACGATGTGACCCCCAAATAACACAAATCTATCTCCTGACTTACTTGCTGTGCAAGGTCTCTCTGGACCTTAGTTCCCCCAACTGTAAAATGGGAGAGAATCTGACCCCCTGCCTTCCATGATCTACCCCTGAGGGAGGTGAAGGGCAGAGCCCAAGGCCTCTGTAGCCAGGGGCCCACCCAGAGAGAAAGCAGAGGGGCTTGCTGAGGGGCCGAGAGGGAGGGGATCCCAGATGGGGTGGCAGGAAGGGAGTGTCCACAGCTGGCCTCACTCCGCTGTGCTCAGGACAGAGGCCAGCAGAGATCCGGATTTCCTTTCCCAACAAATTATGGGACAGTGACTTCGAACTAATCTGTTTTCTTGATAGCGGCCACTGGTGGGGGGTGACCCAGGAGTCTTTGGTGAGGACACAAAGCGGAAAGGCTGCATCTTACCCAGAAAATCCCATAGGCAGGACGGCTCTAGGCACCAGAGGACAACCAGTGCCCCGTTGGCTGACTTCCCTGTCCCCATCTAACCTGGCTTCTCTTAGTTGACTGGTTCCTGTTGCCCCAGCAACCCGGCAATAGTGGAGGTGGCTGCGAATGGCAAGATGCTGTTAAATCACTTAATCAACAATAGTCTCAAGCAGGCACGGTGCCAGCAGGGGTGGGCACAGCTGAGTTAAACTTAGCGCCTGCCTTGACTAAATGTACCCACGACGGTCATAAACATGCACGACAAAAGCACGTCACAGAGCCCAGCAAATGCACCTTGGTTGGTAGAAGGACCCTCTGAATTGCGAGGACAGTGTATTATTTGTGTCCATCACAGTTGCGTGGTGGAGATCTATTCTAGTCTTTTCAAAACCTTGGCAAACCAGCAATCAACAAAGGACGTGTATGGCCAGGCGGCCACTCAGTTCCCCCATTCCTCAGCTCTTCGTAAGGATTTATCAAAAACAGCCGGGCAGCTTGGCTTGGGTTGGCATTATGGTTCTGTCCTGGAATATCTCGTAGCGGTTATTTTTTTGGAACCATCATTTGGTTCATAGTCTCTTAGCAACACAACCCTGAGGGCTGACGGCTGGTGCATCGTCCCAGCAAGATGATCGTGACTCGTGGGCAAACCCACAGCTGCCGAGCGGGGCACCCTCAGATTGCGGGGTGAGATGCATGGCCGTCAGTGAATGTCGCCAGCTCGCCCCGCAGGCCATGCTTGCTTCGGTTATATGCTTGTGAGCATCGGCTGTGCCCTCCCGCTTGCCCATGCAAAGCCATCATGGCCTCATCCTTCCCTTGGTTGGGGTCCCTGAGCCTGTATCTGGCCAGAAAGAGGAAGGGAGACATGCCTACTTCTCACCGGGCCCGGCCCGCCTGCCCGTGGGCTCACACCGCGTCGTGCTGCAGCTGTCAGCTTCTCCCTGCCATTTACCAGGCCAGGCAGCGGCAGCTCAGGCAGGCGAGGTCACAGAGCTGCCGGAGCGGGGCTTTGAACCCAGGCCTGCGGGAGCCCCTAGCAGCCCTGCTCCTTCCACTCGGACATCCCCGTCTGCAGGGGCAGCTGGATCTCCAGTGGATGCTTGATCTCCATGAGGTTATGCTCTAGAGCGCAGCACTCCGGGGTCATTGCCACGGGTCGGTTCCACAGGCCAAAGGCCACCCAAACAGTGTATACATCCCGACTGGGGCCCGCCTGCTGCCGGTTTGCAATTCCTTTTTTTTTCTTTTTGCATGGTCAGGCACCGGGGATCGAACCCTGGTCTCCGGCATGGCAGGTGAGAACTCTGCCTGCTGAGCCACCGTGGCCCGCCTGCAATCCCCTTTTTTATTCTGGGTCTTTCCAGTCCCTCCCAGAGGTTCAGACTGGGGTTCTCCATATGTGTGGAGTAAGAATAAAAATGAAAGTAATACAGCCACCGCATATGAGCCAGGCACTTTACTTCTATGTCCTTATTTAATCCTTACAGTCTTGGAAGGACGTAATATTTTCTGCACTTTACAGATGAGGAAACTGAGAGTGAGAGTAATTGAATGACTTACTGTAAGTCACAGGCTGTGACCCCACAGCCACTCCCTTCCCATAGCTTTCTCACCAGCAGAGGCGGATTTACTGAGAAACTCCTCAGGCATAGGGTTTGGGTTCCCCTCCACTCACACCCACTCCTTCCAAGGCCCTGGGAGGTACCCTAGAAATATGTTCCCATGATTGCCTATTTGTGTACAATTGCAGAAGTAAGGTATTTGTATATTCTTTTTCTAAAGGAAAACTTCTCAAATTGTATAAGCCTCAGGCCCCCACGCAACCTACAGCCGCCCAACTCACGAGCATGTACCTTGGACATCCTAGGTAGAGGTTACCATCCCTCCTAGCTCCTTCCCCCGCTGTGTCTTTTTCTCCTTCATACTTTTCATAACATGCCATAGACTTCTGACTTAATCTTATTTATTGCACATGGTGGCACCACGCCGTAAAAGTTTTTTGGGTAAATGAATGCAACCATCATCCTTATACTTAATCATGTGTAGTAGGAGGAATTGTATGGCAGTTCCCATATTGCAGACAAAGAAATGAAGATGTGACCAGTGGCTGTTCAAAGGCACTGCTAACAACAAAGCCAACCCGCTGCCCACTGGGTGAGCTGTCTCTGAACGTGGCCATGATTTCCTCATTTATTCACAGACCAGACGTTATCTCACTGGCGTTTCATCCTTGACTCCTCTCCCTCCTTCTCCAAGTACCTGTTCTCCCCAAACCCTATCACCCACCTCCCAAACATCTCTCCAATGAAACCACTTCTCTCCATCTCCACAGCTCTTACCTCTCAATGGAGAGAATAATTTCTGGTCTTGTTGTAAAGCCATTGCAGTCTAGAGGGGGCATGCCAGTTTTGTTCACCTTCCACTGGTAAGGAAATAGTCATATGGTTCCATCTAAATGCACAGGGGTGGGGTAGGGGAAAGGGTATGGGAAACACACCCTTAGTTAAGCTGCCAGTGGAACACAGCCCTTGCCATGGTACATTCATCTGACTACCTAAAATCCTTGTGCATCCCTCTTCCCACAAGTGCAATGCGCTTCTAGGAAGAAAGCCCAGACCCAGTCATTGCATCCAGTGCTGCGCTGAATAACTCAGGACAGCTGGGTCCCAGCTCTCCATCCTGGAAAGGGGGCAGAGGCAACGTTCCATCTCTTAACCGAGAGCCTTAGTAGTGGACTAGATCTACGTGGGAGGCGGTGTTAGGCAGTCCGTAGTCTGTTAGGAGTGGAGAGAAATCTGCTTTCCCCTTTACCTCAGCACTTCATTCAATTTATTTACAGTAGGAACAATGATAAATATTCATTGAAAAGAATGCCTATCTCACTCTGTTTCCAAAATTAATTCCAGATGGATCGAAAGTTCAAATGTAAAAAATAAACCTTAAAATACTAGGGTAAGAGGATAGGAACAGACAGTCCACAGAAGATGAATTAAAGGCTGATCCCAGAAGGGCTGAAAGAAGTGACACGAACAAACATTTGCCCGCCAATGTTCATAGTGGCATTATTCACAATTGCTAAAAGATGGAAACAATCCAAATGCTCACCAAGAGATGAGTGGATAGACAAAATGTGGTTTCTACCTATAATGGAATTTTATGCAGCAGTAAGACAAAACGAGGCTCTGAAGCATATGAGAATGTGGATGCATCTTGAGGACATAATGCTGAGTAAAATAAGCCAGACACAAAAGAACAGATATTATATGATCTCGATACTATCCCTCTGGTAACGTTGACAATGATGTGCCCAGGCAAATCGAATGAGTTGCTTCGAATAAGAGGCCAAGAAGTGATCAGCTCCCAGATGGAAAGTCAATGCAACTCCCTCTGATATTTTGCTCTAGTATGATCTGGATGGAGAATTGGGGGACAGACGGGGCATGTGGTGCTCTCCTGCCCACATTACCCTCCCTCCTTCTCCCTACTTCTCTCCCCACTCTGTCCCTTCTCCTTTCCTCTCTTTTTCTTTCTCTCTTACTGTCTCTATTTCTCTTTTTCTTTCCTCCTTCCTTCCCTAAAAATAAAAATAAAATAAATAAAAAATTAAAAAAAAAACCATGCAGGAATTGGGGGAGAGGGGAAGCTCTTTATATCCACGTACAGATGGAGAAATTTAATCCCACAGAGGATGGCAGGAAGCACAACCCAGTTCTCCCAAGTCCAGGGTCAGGGCTCTTTGGACCTTGTCTCCAGTACTGTTTCTGAGCTTTAGAGCAGTCTGCCTAGACAGGGAAGGATGCTGGCAGAGCTGACGGGAGTCTGGTTCCGGGGTGCTCTCCACTGCCGGGCCCCCCTCCCACACTCCCCTCCTTTCAATCACTCCCCTTAGAACTGAGACATCTTCCAAGGGCAGTTAAAAAACAACAACGACAAGAAAAATTAAAGACTGATAACTGTATGAAAAGATGTCTTCTTGAGATTGTGGGAAACCAGGAAGTCTCATGCTTTGTTGATAGGTGTTTCAGTTGGTCATTTTTAGAGGGAAGATTTTCGCAATATCTTTAAAAATGTCAAGTGCTCAAACCCTTTTATGTGGAAACTCCACTTCTAGCTATTTATTCTACAGATGTACAGTATTCCTACAATTGAGCTAGGCTATATGCACAAGAATGTTCCTTACAGGCTTGTTTATTTAGAGCAGCAAAATAACTGGAAACCACCTAAATGTCCATCCATGAGAAGCTGATGAAATAAAGTCTTATAAAAGTTGTTAAAAAGAATGGGGTAGATTCATTCGTTCATGGAAAAATGTCTGAGGAATATTGAGAACTGGAAACAAATAGCAAGCTGGAGAACAAACAGCATGTAAGGTGGAATTATAGTTGTATTAGGAAAGAAAAGAAAGCTGATATAATTCATACGTATAAAAATATCCCTGGAAAGAGTCATAGAAAGTTTTAACAGAGGTAACTTCAGAGTTCAAGGCTGGGGAAGCAGGAGGATTTTTGCTTTTGACTTTATACACTTCCCTACTCTATGGCTTGTTTTACAATGAGCATTTATCACTTCCGTAGGAGAATTAAATTCACAGTAGTGGTTACTTCCAGGGAAAGTGGGCAAGGAAATGGGAGAAGTCAGAGGGTCCTTCAACCGTATTTAAATGTTATGTTTCAAAAAAGGGTGGCCCACGGTGGCTTAGCAGGCAGAGTTCTCACCTGCCATGCCGGAGACCCAGGTTCGATTCCCGGTCCCGGCCCATGCAGGTTAAAAAAAAAAGAAAGAAAGAAATGAAGCAAATGTAGCAACGTGTGAAGTATCGGTAAAGTTGGGTGGTGGGTACAGGGCATTTATTATATAATTCCCTTACCTTTCCTAAATATTTGAAATATTTCACAATTTTAAAAAACTAAAGGAAAAAAAATTTTTTGAATAAAGGATCCATTCAATCTAACAAGATAAAATTAATTAAAAAGAAATCAGGAAAGTGAAGCAAAAGGAAGATAAAGACAGTAAAAGCGAGGCCTCTCACGGCAGTAGACACCTTTTTCTAAGCAGTTTAGTAAATTTAATCGTAGTTTCACAGGAGGTATGGAAACCTCACGTTATGCATTTTGATCTCGAGGACTACCTCAGATGTAGGAAACGACAGAGACCACACGCTTAGAAAAATGACCTTTTTCTATGCGGAAGGCAGGAGTTGGGTGCAGCAGTTAGGAGGCCGCGGGCCAGGTGCAGATACAGTGCTGGGAGGGCCGGCCGAGGGCGGTGGCCTGCGGGGGGCGGAGGGGCCTTGAGACTCACAGGGACCCTCCTGGGGGCCCTCCCCGGCAGAGGAGCTGGAGAAAGACCAGGGGCTGGGCGCCGACCCCGCCCGATGCTTCTCCTAGGCCTCCAACCGACCCCACGCCTCTGTGCACGAGGCTGTCAGCTCTCAACCTGTTAAACAAACACCGGGGGCCCCTTCATCTCTCCTTTCCCTCAGTGATTTCTCCTGAGGGAGACACCCTCCTCTCCCCTGTTTCTCCTGCTCTTCCCCTCGGGTCCTGGGAAGCTGCAGGAGCCCCGGGCAGAGCTGAGGCTCAAGGGGAGGGAAGAAGGGGGAGAGGGGAGGGGAGGCACCCCATCACCCCCAACCTCCATCCCTGGCATTCACATGCTCCCCTCAGCACCCGCCCCCTTCCTGCCTTCCCCAAGCAGGGCCTTAATCTGCTGTACCTGCAATTCTTTGATCCATTTTGGTTTCCTTTCTTTTGCAAAAGCTCAACCGCAGGGCAGTCTGCGATGCTTTGCAAAGCCTCTTCCTGTGAAGTTGTGATGAGGGTGATAAAGAAACAAAGGGCAGAGGCCTGCAGGCTCCACCGGGGCCTTCGTCCCTAGACCAGAGGCGGGGTTGGCACGTGGCTGGAGGCACCCAGGCCCTGTGGGCTGTCCCGGGCAGGGCCTGGTTTGCGTGGGGTCTGGGCCCCGGACATCCTGGGGCAGGCAGCTGCTTTCTAATGATCAGGGCTGCCCAGCTGCCCTGGGTGCCGGGGGGCCGGGAGCTCCCTCGCTGTCACGGAGGGTCCCATTTGAACGGTGTCTGTGGTGCGTGGGAGGGTCTGCACTGGGGGAGGTGGCCCAGGTGCCGCCACGCTTCCCTCCAGCTGGGCCCACAGGCGGAGCTGGGTCACTGGGTCCTGCCGCCTGCTCCTGAGGTGCAGACCCCCGGGCGACATACGGGCCTAATGCTGCGTCTCTCCAGAGGGGCAAAAGCACAGCCTCGTCCTGAAGCCTCAGGCTGGGTGTGTGTGTGTGTGTGAGACTGTGTGTGTATGAGTGTGTGGCTGTGCATATGGCTGTATGTATGTGAGTGTGCAAGTGTGTGCATGTGCCTGGGTGTGTGACTGCGTATATGTGTGATTGTGTATGAAAGTGTGGATGTGATGGAGTATGTGTGTGACTGAGCATGTGTGATTGTGTGTATGTGAGTGTGCATGTGAGTGTGAGTGTGTGTGCCCCGAGGGCCCTACAGCTCTAGAGCGGGTTTCTGGCTTGCTGCCCAGATCAGGCCTCTAAGGTTTGCCGAGCAAACCTCTCATCAGTGCATTGCCGAGGGTTTCTGGGTGGCATCTGGCTTCTCAGAGGCCCCGATTTTGTGTTCTTTTTGCTGATTGTTAGAAACCAAATGTTGGCAGCTCCCCTATGTGGGCCAGGCTCCCTGCTGGGACCCATAAATATATGGTCACATTTCAAACTGAACCAAAGGAGCTGCCATCACCATGCTGCTCTCACAGATAAGGAAACTGAGACCCAGGAGGGGTGAGCAGCTTGCACAGGGTCCCCAGCTGGGAGGGATGGTCTGGGTCTCTTCCTATTTCCGGTCCACCCTCCAACCTCTCCACCCTGCCCTGACCCCCCCACCCCCACCCCCACCCCAGGAGGCTGACGCTTGTGGTCTCTCTACCTGGACCAGTGGGGAGCACAGACAGCATATGGGGGACAGAAAGGAGAGTGGGTTCAGGGTAGTTTCTCCCCCAGCTTCCTATATGGGGTAGCTGTGGTCTGGTGCCTCCCTCAACTGAGGCCACAGCTCCTGCCAGGAGGTTCTCTCCACTTAGCTCAAGCTCTCCTCTGTCTCATCCCCCAGTTCTGGTAACTGCTTGGGGGGCCCTCAAACCTAGCTGTAAAACAGGCTGCCTTATTGATTTTGGTTCCTGCAATCCTTCCCTACCGTCCCCCCACCTGCCCCTGCCACTCCCCCCCCATAGCCTTGGAAATGGGCTCTTCATTGAATGCTCATCAGATCCCCCAACTTGGGTGTACTGTCTGCGTCCTGCCTGAGAGGTGCCACGCTGGCGTCTCATTGGCAAGGACTCCTGGGCCTGCCGAGTCATCGTGAGCGGTGGCTGAGCCACTGGGGTGGGGGTGGGGGCTCTTCCTAATTCCTGCTTTATTCTCTGGCTCTGCTCATCCCCACCTCACACCCCTTTACTCCTCATCTCCTGCTTTGACTCCTACTTGGGATTCTTTCCCTAATAGATGCTGGGGCTGTTTAGGGGGTGAGAGTCACAGCTAAGTTAACACCTTACCACACACACACACACACACTCTCAACCCCTGCTGGTCACCTATGATGCATCCAGGAAGTGATGCCCAGTGGGCTGCGAGGTCTTGGTGGGGGGGGGGGTGGTTACAGGATAGTCATAAAAGCCCCGGGTCCTTGGGACGAGGTGTCCTGGAAGCCAGTGCTCAGAAGTGGAGTGATTTCACATTGCTGGAAGAATCCTCTTCCCTCGGGGACCCTTGGCCAGGAAAGCTCACTTATGCTCTCCCCCTTGCAGTCAGAGGGGCTGGCTCCCCACCAGACTGTCCCCAAGGGGCCCGTGTGTCACTTCCTCAGGAAGGCGGTTCCTCCCCCTGGCCGCCCCCCGGCTGCCCCACGACCTGTCCCAGCGCACCCATCACTCCTCTTTACATAACCCCTCGTCACGCCTGAAATCACTTGTCCGGTGTCGACATCCTCCATCGCCCCCTCCACTCCAGAGAGCAGGTTCTGTGTCTGCGCTGTCACTACGCTCGCCCCAGAGCCTGTCACCATGCTGGGCACACGGTAGGGACTCAACAAACATTTGCTGAGTTGAAGTGGAAAAAGAATATTTCAACCAATAGTGTGCAGGCTGCCTTCCCGTATTTGGGTGGCCCCTGAGAGAACAGTGACCAGCAGGGTGGGTCATGAAGAGGTCACCAGACACTGCAGAGGCTGGACAGGCCCGGGCCCTGCCACGTCTTGTACACACCACGTGGATCAAATTGTTTGGGCTTCATATGTCTCTTCTCATGAGGATAACATTTAACCTCATTTTTTTTCTTCCATTGCCATATAATGAATTACCACAGACTCAGAAGCTTAAAGGAACTCACGTTTATTATTTCACAGTTCCTGGGGTCAGGAGCCTGAGCACAGTCCACTTGGCCCCCTGCAGTCAGGGGGTCGGTCAGGACTAACGCTCAACCACACAATCGACCCGGATTGGACCCACCCCCAGGTTCACCCAGAGGTGGTTGGCAGAATTCATTTCCTTACAGTTGTAGGACTGAGGTCATCCTGCTGGCCAACAGCTGGGGGCTGCTCTCAGCTCTGAGAGGCGTCCTCGGTTCCTGGCCATGTGGCCCTGCACGGGGTCTGTCACAACACGGCAATGTTACTTCTTCAGAGTCAGCGAGGGAGAAAGTCTCTGGTGCTAGGCTGTTAGCAAGACTGGGTCTTATGTCACGTGGCCTAATCCAGAGAAGCATATCCTGGTACCTTTGCCATAGTCTGGTGGTTAAAAGCAAGCCAGACGTCCCACTTGCACTCAGGATGAGAAGGTTGCACAGAGACGCGACCCCGGACACGCCAAGGATGCGGGGTTCATGGGGCCATCATGGGGTCTGTTCGCCACTATATTAATCTCCATCTCATGCGGTTCTCGAGAGGGTTAGATGAAAGAATGTGTGAAAGCACTTGGAGCAAAGCCTGGCACCCAGGAAGAACTCCAGAAGGGTCATAAAAGGCAGCTAGAGGCACCTATCTTTTCCTTTGGCCCATTTTGGAATAGAACACGGACTACCAAGCTGGAACCAGGCCCCACCTCACCGTATTCATTCCACCAGTTGCTTCGGTCATTTCTATCACCTGTGCAGCCCTCGAAGGTGCTGGCCATGTGGAGTTAACTAGTGTGATGGTGAGGTATTCGCAGTTCAAATTCTTGGTTGACCAGGCCCATTTTTTTTTTACTAATTACCCTAGCCTCTGGTGCTTAACTTGGATGTTGGACTTAGCTTGGATGCTCCACAACTGGTGAGCCACAGCACCAACTAGAGTGACTTAACTGAGCCCAGGGCTACTGACCCAGAGGAAGCAGCGGGGTCGGGGGGATGGACAAGCCAGGTGGCAGAGCTGGGAGGAGCAGAAGAGTTTGGCAGGTTCCAATGTCCAGACCTTGAGAAGCTCTGCAGCCCTAACTCCTTCCATCCCAAGCTTTCTTCCCTTCTTATTGTCACTGACCTCCCACTCCCCACACCCTCTGAGTAGGGTCTTCATGGCATAAGTGTATGGTGGGCTCTGCCTGTTCTAATGGGGGAAGAGAAGACATATGCATTTGAAGACCTGGACCACCTGGACTGGGAAGCGCCGTAGACTTGGCCACCAACTGTTCTTCAGCTGAGGGATGAGGACTTGTGTCCACAGAGCATCTTCTCATGTCACTGGGCTCTGTGCTTCATCTGTTTCATTTCCAGCATTGTTTCAGTCCTTGAGGTGGGACAGAGAGGGAAAGGGCTGTCTCTGGTCACATGGCTGTTGAGTGGCACATTGAAGAACAGGATGCAGGTATCTTGGTCTGCCGGTCCAGGATTCCCTTTCTGCGAGGTCCCTTTCACCCCCTGCTGGTGTTGACAGAGCACCAGGTCTCCACACGGTGTATTATGACTCCCCGTCCTTGGCTTCTTTCTCTCCCTGCACCCCTCTTTCCAGCACTTTCTTCCCTCTGGGAGCTCTGGCCTCATGCTGACTCTGCACCGCCTCACTCACCCTCAGCCTGGCCCTGTACCAGATGCTTCAGACCCTGAGTGTGGAGTTTCTTTCCTGGCAGGAACAGAAGCATTTGAGACTATCGTATCTGGGCAGCTGTTGCCCAACTCTAATCTGCAGAAGACAAGTCAGAGGGGTCATTTGTGTCATTTCTGGGCATACTCACACCCTGAGAATTTGGAGTCTCCTCAGAGAGGGAGAGGGCTGGCCTCAGTGAGGGTCCCGCTGGGTGGGGTCAGCTGTCCTGAAGCAGGGCAGGGCCCTCTAGGTCAGGTTAGGTGGGAAGCTCACCCACCCTCCTCAAGAAGAAAATTTGGAGGATGCAAATTCAGAGATGGCAGACCAGGGGCCAGGACTGTGAAAGTCTGTAAACAACTGAAACATTTGTAAATCTCTGGCATGGGCTGTTTTTGTCACCCACTTCCCCTGCCCGCTGCTTTCCCTGAAGGAGTTAGTTGTAAACCCTTGAAAGGTGTGTCCTTGTCTCCGAGGTCTGAAGGGAAGGGGAGCTGGCAGCCTGTGCCCCCTTTTGCATCCATACTGAGCAGGGGGAGGCTGGGAGCAGGTGGCCAGGGCTGAGAGAAGAAGGCTGTATCCCTGCAGGAGGGAGAGGAGAGAGTCAGGGCAGGAGGCAGCCTGGATGTGAGTCAGGGCAGTGCTGGAAATCTGTTAGCACTGGGGACTGGCTGCTGCGGGGTCTCAGATGGGCTGCCATTACCCCGCAGCCCCACCTGGCTTCCAAGAAAACATGCCAAAAACAGCGACTGCATCCTGTAAGGCCCAGCTCCACCTCCTTTCATAAGTAGGAGCCGGGATGTCTCTTGCTGGCTGACACCTAGAAAAGAGACAAAGCACACACATGTCCACACCAGCACACGTCATATGCACACATGGCCAGTCCCGCACCTGCCGTGTGGTTTCACCCCGGCACCCTGGGTGTGCAATGAAAACTGTAAGAGTATGGGCCGCGGAACCCTACCGTCCATGAAACAACACGTGCGATCTCGGAGAGTCACACGTGGCCCCACCCAGGCACACACAGCCACCCACAACCAAAGACACCCTCCAACAGCCACACTCAGCAGCACACAACCGTGTGGGATCACACTTGACCACAGGCGAACATGCATTCACAGGCCATGACATGCAACCACACACAATCATACGAGGCCAGACACAACTGCAACACATTCACAGGCCATGACATGCAACCACACACAATCATACGAAGCCAGACACAACTGCACACGGTGATACCTCACTACATACAGTTGCATTTAGCTGTCCAGCGGCCCACAGTCACACACAACTGTGCACAGTTATTTCGAATCGTACACTCAGCTCCTACCACCCTACACAGCCACGGTCATATTCAACCACACAGCCAACTGCAGAGTCACCGACAATCACAGGCAGAACAGGCCAAAAATGGTGCTTTAACACAAGTAGCGGGGGCAGGTGGGTGAAGGAGGCTTTGTTCCCTGAAATGGGGGCTGGCGAGGGCCTGGCCGGGACTGAGTCAGGGACAGAGGCGTCTGCACAGGCCATCAGACAGTCAACTTCCTGGTTGTCCCTTTAGAGCAGCAAAAATGGGGAAGCTGTGCTGTCCCCCACCCCCGCCCGGCAGAGCATTCCTGGGTCCTGATGCATTCGCCTCAGCCGGGCTGCTGGAAGGAAGCTTGGACCGGTTGGGCTGCAGTGAATCAGCCGGAAAAAGCTCAGAGGATGCCAGGAGGGTGGGTGACCAACCGGGTCTGCAGTTGCTGGAGCTTCCAGGGAGGAGGGACTGCTGTTCACCCCAAAAGGCTGCCCACTAGAGGTCACCCATCCCAGGGGAGAAAGAGGGTTGCCAGCAGGTGACTGGGTGGTGATGGCCGCTTCCCAGCCAGCCCTGTGTGCAAGGGCCTCTGCTCTTGGAAAACTCCTGGGAAGAGGAACTGATTTTGGGTCTCAACCTCTGCAGCCCCCTTTTTCTGCATGAGGTCCCCAGTCGAAGCCAGGCAGCCCCAGCACTATGCCCTGCTCTCTGCTATCCCTGACTCATTCATTCATTCAATCCTTCAGCCATTTGTGGAGCCCCTAGCACAGCTTGGCCCAGCACCAAGATGAATAGCTCCCCTTCGAGTGGAGAAGGTCATTTAAAAGATAATTACAGAACAATGTGGATGTGCAGAGGCAGAGACAAATGCATAAGGCCGTGGAAGCTGCTGGGACAGGCTGCTGTGTGAGCCCTTCCTTGATCTCCAGCCCCTATTTTCTTCTGGACACTCTCCCCTTGGGGTTCTCCTGACCTTTCCAGAACCAGGCTGGCAACACAGCCAGGACCTGGCTGGGATGCTATCAGGGAAGACACTGGGGGAGGCATGGCTGTTAGTAATAGAGCCATACTCCATCTATCCAAGAGTCAGGGAATTGCTTTTTCACATCTAAGAACAGAATTTTATGTGCCATGTTTAAAGAGATCTTTCCAAAGTGATGACTTCCTGCCTCCTGCAATCACAGGGGAGTCCCTTTAAGTGTTGTTCTTGACTGATGTCTCAGTGTTGTGATGAACTTCCATTATTACTAGGTGAGAATGTGATAATTCTTTCTTGGATTCAGAGTAGGTGCTCCATAAATACCTGTGGACTGAACACATGCTAATGACCATAGACTTCCGAGCTGAAAGATTGGAAAGCAGCTGACAAAAGGACAGCATGCTGTTGGCGTGTGGGGTGGGGAAGGCTCTACTGGGGTCTTTCTTTCGTGCTCCCTAGACTTTTCTCAAGAGAATGGGACTCTTCCTTCCTCCTTTCTTCTATGCTGAGGGGCTCAGCCTGCTCCATCCCATGGGACACCACCTCCCAGCCCCCCAACATGGTCTGAAGTGTTCATCCCAATCTTGTTAGGTTCCCTTTTCCTGACTTTCCCTGAACTTGAAGATAAGCACCAGCTAATTTCCTTCTAATCCCTCCTAATCACTCAATGGAAGTGAGACATTGACAAAAATCAGAACTATGGGAAAGTTACAGAAGTTCTAGAATCTTGCAATGTTCTTACATCCTAATGGGCTATCCATTTGGGAAAAAAAAAGAGAAAATTCATCCCTGTGTCGCATCTATAATACAATAAAATACCTTCCAGATAGATAAAACATGTAAAGATAAAAAAGATATCACAGTTGTCCCCAAAGTAAATAGTGTGACTATTTTTTTGTTATTTTAGAGTGGGTAAGAACTTTCTAAGCAGAAACCCAGAAAAGTCTGATACATTTAACTACATAATATTGGCAATATTCTGGACAACAAAAGCTCTATATACAAAGTCAAAAGACATGGGACAAGCTAGGTAAAACATTTGCCATGTATAAAATAAATGATTTGTATCCCTAAGCTAGAAAAGAACTTTTACAAATCAGTAAGAATAAGATAAACAACTCAGTAGGAAAATGAACAAAGACCACAAGCAGGTAATCCATAGAAAAATAATTGTAATTAGCTAATAAATATATGTAAAGATGGTCAACCTCTTTCACAGTTAAAAAATCAAATTAAATTGAGTAATATGACAAATATTAAAAGAGCGGATGATGTTTAGTATTCATAAGATGTAAGATGCTGGACATTCTCATAGGTTATTTTGGAAGGAAAATTGGTTAAAAAAAACAAAACCCTCTTGGAGGGCAACTTGGCAATGTCTATTAAATTTTAAAATATGCGAGCCCTTTTACCCAGAAGTTTCATTTCTAGGAATTTATCCATTCACACATCTGGACATTCTTTGGCGTTTTGAGCTAGTCAGTGTGACATGTGTTCCTCGATTCAGTTGTGTTTTGGTTTCACCCCCTTGGGATTCAACAGGCGCCTGAGATGTGGTTTACACAGAGAACCTAATTGCTTCCCTGTAAGTGGGACCATTTAGAATCTCTCCACCCCTAAGGGCTCTCATAAACCTCTGCTGGCTACCTCCTCAGCACCTCTTCCGGCTTGCCCTTTCCCAATAGTCCAGTTGTTGGAAAATCCCTCTGAGTGCAGGGAAGCCATGGGTACCCCCAGCAGTAGATTCTGGAGAGCATGTGACTTAGACTAAGTCTGCCTTGACATTCCATTGGTCCCACTCCCACCAAGGTGATTGGTTCAGTGGTAGACATGTGACTTAAGCTGGTCCAATCAGGCTGCATCTCAGGAGTTTTGCCAGAAGTTTTAGGACAGTGATGTTTCTTTCCCTATAGATAGTGTCCTGAGTAGATGGGTGACCTGAACTGCTCTAGCTCTTTTTGCTACAAGAGAGAAAATGAGACTGAGGATGGAGCTGACCCATAGAGCAGAAAAATGATGGTATTGTGAGGCTTTGAATCAAACGGCACCTACCCAGCCTCTCAGTTTTTCTAATGCAGGAGGCGATGCATCCTCTTTAACATCTAAACCAGTGTGAGAGGAGATGTTTGTGTGCTTGCATGGAAGCCTCTTCAGAAATACAGAACCCCTCCTCTTCTCAGACAACCCTGTTCCTGTCTCTGTGTGGTTCTGCCTTGGAAAACAAAGTCCTATTAATTCTTTCTGGCAGCTAGGGAAGCCCTGACTTTCTTTACCCATGGCTTGCTTGCTTTGGGATGAGACTGAGATGGTATGTGGAGGAGAGGGAAAAATGTCTCCTCATTTTTGTGAGCTTCCTGTAGTAAAGAGAACAAGTCAGGAATTAGTACAATGAATTATCTCTCCACTTTTGTTTCAGCTGAAAAACTAGAAGCATCCCAAATGCGTATCAGTAGGGGAAAGGGCAGCTATTCATGGTCCATCTATTTAGTACATGGTGCAATGTGACTGCCATGAAAGCTGTCCAACATATGTCATTTATTGAAATAATCTGGTTGAAGAATAGGATATATGGCATAATCCCATTTAAGTAAATGGGTCTATCTGAATAGAAAAAGATCTGGAAGGAAGATCACTTCTATGACCATTAAAAAAAAATTAACTCTGGGAGCTGGATTCTGATGGATTTTTACTTTTTTTATTGAGTCTTGTAGTGCAATAAAAAAGTGAAGTTTTTTTTTAAGGTCCTTACATTCCTGGCCTCTGCTCTAGTTCCTTTTATGGCAGTAAGTGAATGTCTCAGGGGACCTTTCATTGCCTGAGTGTGTCATCCATTACACCCTAACATGGAAAAAAGGACTTCGCAAATGTGATTAAGTTAAGGATATTGAACTGGGGGAGACTATCTTGAATTATCTAGGTGGACCCTAAATGCAATGACAAATATCCTTATAAAAGATAGGCAGCAAGAGATTCTCTTTTGTTGCTCAGATGTGGTCCCTCTCTCTCAGCCAACATGTCAAGCAAACTCACCGCTCTTCCCCTCTCTACGTGGGACATGACTTCCTAACAACATGGGACAGAAATCCTAGAATGAGCTGGAAATCAGCATCAAGGGATTGAGAAAACCTTCTCGACCGAAAGGGGGAAGAGAGAAATGAGACAAAATCAAGTGTCAATGGCTGAGAAAGTCCAAACAGAGTCGAGAGGTTATCCTGGAGGTTATTCTTAGGCATTAAATAGATATCACCTTTTTAGTTAAGGCATAACACAGAAGCTGAAGGGAACTGCCTGAAAATGTAGAGCTGTGTTCCAGTAGCCATGTTTCTTAAAGGTGATTGTATAATGATATAGCTTTCACAATGTGACTGTGTGATCATGAAAACCTTGTGTCTGATGCTTCTTTTATCTACCTTATGGACAGATGAGTAAAACATATGAATTAAAAATAAATAAATAATAGGGGGAACAAATGTTAAAGTAAATTTAGTAGATTAAAATGCTAGTGATCAATGAAAGGGAGGGGTAAGGGTATGGTATGTATGAATTTTTTTCTGTTTTCTTTTTATTTCTTTTTCTGAATTGATACAAATGTTCTAAGAAATGATCACGATGATGAATATACAACTATGTGATAAAAAAGAATGTTTATATTGTATGTTGATTGGTTTTATTAATAAAAATTAAAAAAAAAAGAGATGGTCAGGGGTGGGCCATGATGGCTTAGTGGCAGAGTTCTTGCCTGCCATGCCTGAGATCTGGGTTCGGTTTCCGGTGCCTGCCCATGTTAAAAAAAAAAAAAAAGATAGGCAGGGGGAGGTGTGACGGAGGCAGAAAAGGAAAAAGTCATGTGATCACAGAGACAGAAATTAGAGTGATGTGGCCATAAGCCAAGGAAGCCAGCAGCTCCCAAAAGCTGGAAGAGCCAAGGAGCAGGTTCTCCCTTAGAGACTCCAGAGGCAGTGTGGCCCTGCTGACATCCTGCTTTTGGCCTGGTGGTGCTGATTTCGGACTTCTAAAGTCCGGACTTTAAAATATGCCCGTTTACCCAGAAGTTTGGTAACCTCCAGAACCATGAAAGAATAAAATTCTGTTGTTTTAAGCCACTACTTTTGTTACAGCAGCCACAAGAAACTAATACAGCTTGATGACAAGAGGCAAGCTTAGAGCTATACAAAACACTCTTCCCTGCTGATTTGCTTCCCTAATTACATACTGCTCAGGCTGAAGAGAAAATGAGGTTGCTTTCTCTAACCCCCCTTGAGAAGGTCCCAAGCACATCTGATCTGAGTCCTTTTGAGCCCTAGATTCCTTGGCATTGGCGATGAGGGATTGTGGGGGTGCATGGAGCATGCTTTAGCTCTGCCCCAAGGCCCCAGCTTGGGTGGGGGAGGCTGGTGGGGCTGCCTGGCAACCATAGAGGCATGACAAGACTCCAGGCTGTGCCCTGCTTTCTTTTCAGAGCATGCATGTGTTGCTAGACTGCAGGAACTATTAAAAGAAAAAAAAAAAAAAAAGAGAGAACTCCAACTTTCTGCTTAAAATAACTTCCTGGGTTCTAAAAATGGAATTCTGTCCAATAGTAAAATTTCTCACTCTGACAATACTGCAATTTCTCACTTCCTTGTGATTTGTAGGTTTGTAGCTGGAGAGAGAACTGCTATTAATGGTAGTTTCCTTCTGATGTCAGCCCCCTGGTGAGCCACCCGCCTGTGAGGATGACAGTCCCTTGCACGACAGCTCTCCTGCCCCTCCTCCCAGGGGACCTCCTAGAAGGGGTTAGGTTTTGCCTGCTCTGATGTCCACAGTCTCTCTTAGGTCAGAAAGCAACAACAACAATAATGAGCCTATTACTTATGGAGCCCTTGCTATGTGTAAGGCACTGACCTAAGCACTTTACATATATTAACTTGTATACTTCTCACAATAATCCTATGGGGTAGATACTACTATTGATATTCACTTTACAGATGAGACAACTGAGGCACAGAGAGGTTAAGAAACTTGCCCAAGGTCACACAGCTAGCAAGGGGCTGGGGTTTGAACCCAGGCCAAAGGGTTTCAGGATCTGTGCTCTTCCTTCCTACATTATGCTGGCTGACTGAGGGAGGGGGCAGCTGGTGGGGAGGCCACAGCCTGCCAGTGACCGAAACCTTTTCTTTGAGCAAAGCGAGGTGTCCTGGGCAGGGACCCAGACTTGGGCTTCAGTGGTAGGTGGACCACCCAGGGCTGTGGTCACCTGAAGGGGCCTCCCCCCAGCGTACTCTCTTCCTTAGTGCCCTCCCTCTTTCCTTCCTGCTGGCTTCTTTGCAAGGTGGGTGGATGTGAGCTGAGGGGACATGCTCCCGCAACTACTGGGCTCAGACCTCGGATGGGTGTGAGGGAAACCAATGCAAAACCCTCAGTCCTGGGCATGGGGCAAACCTAGTCCTGTCCTGCTCACATTTACTGAACAGTTAGGTGATGTAATAGATCCAGCTGTGTCCCCCCAAAAAGCATGTTCACTTCCTAACCCTTGGCCTTGAGAAGGTGATCCTGTTTGGCAAGATCTCTGAAGATGTTATGAGTTAAGATGCAGTCAGGGTGGATTACAGTGGCCTTTAGCCCAATCAGACTGCTATCTTTGTAAGGAGAGGAAATGTGGACACAGGCAGGTAGACAGAGAAGACAATGGGATGGAGGCAGAGATTGTATTATGCTGCAAGCCAAAGAAAGCCAGAACCCGACAGACCAGGGGGAGTCCTTGACCTGTTCTCCAGAACTCTGAGACAATGCATTTCTGTTATTTTAAGTACCCAGCTTGTGGTACTTCCTTATGAACTACCTAAGGAACTAAGGCAGGTAAGATGGTAGACCAGATGCCTTGAGGATGGCTCCTGGGTCCAGAGACTAGAAAAGGTGTCCAATGGCTTCCCTTCCTCTCCCTTCCCCAGGGGCAGGGGCAGGGGTGAGAGGGCAGGGCTGCTGGCTGGGGCCCTGGGGTGAGGGCTCTGGCAAGCCGGCCTGAGTACTGGGTGCCATTTGCACAGGGCTGGCCTGGCCTGGCCTGGCTTGTTGAGGTGAACAGAGCCCCTGATTTGGAGCAAGGACCCCTGGTTTCCTGCACGGGTTCTCCCAGGCTTAAGGTGAGGTGTTCCCCTCTGTAAACTGAGAGATTACATGAGTGTCATATGAGAAAGCCCTCTGTAAACTCATAGCTGCTCTGCAAATCCAGGTCAGTACGCTGCGTTTCCTCACGAGAGGGAGCAGCCCGTAAGCCGTGAGAGCCTCTCACTGAGCCTCTGTCCCCTCACCAGGAGTTGTGAGGGAGCTGTTGGGAGACATAAAGAGACATTACACAGGGAGCTCTTCCTTGGGGGTGGTGGTGGCCCCCATGTTGGGCTCAATAGAGATGGGCTCCTGCTCACTGAACTCAGAGGGGCCTAGTGGTACCGGGTGCCAGGATCCTTTGGAGATGAAAGGAAACCAGGCAACGGGGCTGCAAACACACAGCTCTGGGCTGGACAGGCTTCACACATTTTTTTCCACCAAAAATACTTGTTTTTAAAACTCTGAGTGTCTCAAGCAGGAGAGGATGGACTCCACAGAGCCTGCCCGTCCCGTCGTCTCCCTCCGGGCTGCCTCACACACTTTTGCCGCGTGCCCAGGTATAGCAAGCAGACCAGCCGGCTGGCTCCTGCCTTCGGAGAATCTGGCCCAGAGAGTTCAGACGCCCCGTGGTGTGGGGACAGGATGGACGCTTCAGCCACTCCCAGCCGTAGTGGGGTCTTGGCAGAGCCTGAGGGGTGAGTTGCAAGGACCCCAGAATCCATGTGAACCCTGTGCCTCTCCCCTCCCCAACGCACTCCCTCCAGGGGTCGGGAGTCCCAAGTCCAGCTCTGGCTGGGTCCACTGCCTCCACCCTTCTGTTTCAGGGTCTCTGGACCCCTCCGTCCCCTGAGAGGGTCAGGGTAGAGGGACGCAGTGTCCCTGCCGTGGAGGAGGCCGAGGCCCGGGTGGACCCTGGCCATCAGCCTGGGAAGCCTGAGCATGTGGTTGAAAGATTAAAAGATCAGGGTCGGGTGGGCCACGGTGGCTCAGCAGGCAGAGTTCTCGCCTGCTATGCCGGAGACCTGGGTTCGATTCTCGGTGCTGCCCATGCGAAAAAAAAAAAAAAAAAAGTCAGTGTCTTCCAGGTCTGCTTGGTGGGACAAGAGCTCCCGGTGGTGTCCTTGCCCTGTGACCTCCATCTGGGTGCCGGGTCCCCTGCTGCGTGGCTCTGCCCTCTCCCTCAGGCAGCGTCAATAGCTCAATTTCAATTTGGCCCAAGCCTGGAGAGGGCAGATGCTCCTTTTGTCACTTCAGTCTCCCAGCGCAGGCCACCCTGGTAGGGCGAAGGAAATGCCCCCATTCCCGTGCCCCACTAAGTTTTGCAAAGCCCAGTCGCATCCATCCTTCCGGGGTGCGTATCCCAGCTTTCATGATGTGAGAACTGAGGTTCAGAGAGGTCACCCAGCTAATTGTGGAGGAGCAAAGCCTCAGATAGGAATCTGTGGAATGTGAAACGCTGGGCTGCTCCCTTACCCCACCCTGGCTCCCTCTGCAGAGAGGACGAGGGGAGGTGGGGATGGGGTGAGGGCGTGAGAGATGCTCCCCTCACTTACAAGTGGCTGGCAACGCCCCAGCAGTAGGCGATGGCACTAAGGAGCCGGATGGTCGTGTGCAGCTTGGCCTTTGCAGCAAAGACCACGAGATGCCGAGCCGTTGGGCTCTCAGGTCCTGGGGGGCCCCCACTGTTACCCCATTTGACGACAAGGAGACCGAATCTGAGGGAGAAGGTCATACCCAGTGCTGGGGTCAGGGGTTGCATCAGGGGAGTTTGACTTCCCCTGGTCCCTGTTCTCAGCATGACTGTCCCCACCCTCCTTCCCCTCACACCACGAGGTTTGTGGCAGTTTTCCTCCTTTTTGGCCCCAGGCTGCCACCCTCAGTCCCAGGGCCCCTCCTGGAGCAGCCAGTTTCTGTTCCCTGAACGGCCAGTGAGGGAATTTTCTCTTTGCTTTCATCCTGGGCCTCCTACCTGCCCTCACAAGTGGAGGAAAGGTGGGGGGAGGGGGGCGGTGAGGAAGGGTTGGGAAAGGCTTTCGGGGGTGGGCACAGAGGAGGTCTCTACCCCAGGCCATGAGCCCCCAGGAGCCTTTGTCACTGGACAAAGGTGATGGGTTCTTTTGTCTGATGCACTCAAATGACCAGTCCCTGAGACACCTGGGTTTCAAAGGGAGAAAAAGTTTCTTCTAGGCATGTTGCAGGAGAGCAGATGGCCTAGCGGCCCAAAGTCCGTCTGCCTGAACTGCAGTCATTCTGATAGTTTTATAGGATTAAAAGACGGGCAGGGTTTAGGACAGTGAGCACAGTGGCCCCAGATGATGTAATTAGAGGTGGCCTCATTATCAAGCATGCGCAGATTGATTCCAGAATGTATGTGAGAAAATGGCGGCCTTGATATGATGATGGGTGTGATTTTAGTATTATAAGGAGGTCTAGGTGACTAGTTGGTTAAAGTCTAAGCTACTGCATGTGTGAGGTGGCCCACTTTGGTTAGATTCAGTCTCGGTCATGAAGGTAACTTTGGACTCGGGGGCGGGTTAGTTCTGGGCTGACCCAAAGCCCTTCATTAGTAGACATTACAGTCTGTCTTTAGAGATCACAAACTCTTAAGTTGAAAAACCAGATAAATGGGTACAAGCGAGTCACAAGGTTTTCTCCATCACAGGGCATAAGATAAAGCTATGCAATCATTATCAGAGATCAAGGCAGCTGGATTCCAATTTAGAAATTTCCTTCTGTCTACTCCAATATACCAGAAAGCAAAAAGGAATACCTATATTATTGTTTCAGTAAGCAAAATCACCCCTTCAATCTTGATATCTCCTTTACACTTCTTATTTATAGTGACCCCAGCCAGGGTGGGGATGGGTGAGAAGGGAGGGGTTGGTTGCACCTCATGGGGTGGCCCCCAGCCACTATCCGGGGCCCCTGCCTTTCTCGGGGGTGGGGCTGGGGGCATCTTAGCTTGCTGGAAGGTTCTGAAAGGTGCAGAGGGCAGACCCTTTAAGGAGGTAAGAGCCAGGTTATCCAGGGCCACGGGGAGCCAGCAAAGGGCTTTAGGAAGGAGACTGATGTGGTTGTGTTCGCAGCAGGGGTGGGGTGGGTGGTGGGGTGGAGTCAGGAGGCGCCCTGCTGGGCACGGGATCCGCACACCTCCTGGCTAAGCACCCCCCGGCAACTGGGACCAGTGGCGCGACTGGCCAGTGGGTCGCCTTCCCCTCCGCTGGGGCGGGGCCGGTGTAGCTGGTGCGCTGAGCAGGTGCAAAGAGAAACAGATGTGGCGGGCGTGAGGGCGGGAGAGGAGTCTGTCGTGCTTGCTGATGAGTCACTTGTCTGTGCCCTGTGCCAGGCTGCCAGCTTCCTGGGACTGGGGCAAGGATTCAGGGAAGGCTGAGGTGGGAGGGAGCAGGAAAGGGCTGGAAGGTGGGGGATAGGGAGGTGGTCGCCTTGGAGAGGCTGCAGGTTGAGAGCACACGGTGGGCCTTGGTTCGGGAAGGCAAGGGTTTGGGTGCTTTTCTTTGACCCGAGGCTGGAAACATCAGATTGACCTCATCCTCTCTCCCCCGCCCTAGCAACCAGAGGTGCCCCAAAGCAGGACTGGGAGGTAGATGGAGCCTGCAATTCCTTCCTATCCAAGGTAAATGCTGGAGACCATTCTTGGTCCTTCTGTCCTTCTGGGGAGCCTGTGCCTGCCCCCAGACCTGCCCTCTCTGGGAAGCCCCATCTCTGCGAACCATCCCAGAGACATGCAAATAACCAATGAGCCAGACTTCCCATGAAGGTAGCCAAAGCCTTGGGCTTAATCGAAGGAAGGAGTTCTATGGTAAAATGTCAAGCATCTTGACAGCCCAGAGGGGCCAGGATTTGGCAGGTAGGGGCTGTCTGAGGCGTCTCAGGCCCCACCTCCAGACAGTCTTCTGGTGCTAACACCCAGCAGGTCTGGACGACAAGACTGGGTTGCTTTCTCTCGGGGCTCCCTCCTTGGGCTGTGTTCCGAGGGTCCCACGTCGGCCTGAGCTGGCTGGCTCTGCAAAAAGGAGGGCCAAGGTATTGGTATATTCTCACCAAGCACAGGGCCCCAAAGTTCAGGGTGAGTCACCAGGCCGGGCTGCTCCTATCAGCTCCGTCTGAGGGTGGTGGGGCATCTAAGGGACTAGTACTCAGGACAGCCAGTCCCTCTGTGGGGCAGGGGTAGGCATAGGAGTGAGAGTCAGCGCTTTCAGGGTCAGTCCATAGGCAAGTGGAAAAATAGACCAAGGCAGCAAAGAAGACTCCATGAGCTGTCCCTTCCACCAGTGAAGCAATGAGGAGTGGGTGGAGCTGTGGGGTTGCTGAGTAATATCCCCAGAAGAGAGGGCCAAAAATGAAGATGCCTTGTGACCCCTGGGTGACTCAAGGCCAATGAAGTCATTCTTTCTCCCGGCCTCAGTTTCTCCAGGTTCTCAAGAGGACAGGCTATCCTCCTGATGCGAGCTCCTTCTTAATGACACAAAACCAGACTCTTTGGACTTCATTCATTCAGTCAGTCATTCAACAAACAAGTCACTAAGGAGAAAAAGGAGATGAAGGCACTGCCCTGGCCCATGTGCAGGGCTCCCATGCCAGTGGGGAAGGCTGATACACAAATTGCTAATTATCATTCAGCAGGTCAAGATCACAGCACCCAGAGCTCCAGGGACAGAGAGATGTGGGGACACAGAGAGAGGGGTTGGCTCTGTTGGGTCATGACAGGGAGGACTTCACAGAGGAGGTGACATTTCTTGAAGAAAATAGAGATTGGTTACAAGCAGAGAATGGGAAAGGATATTCCAGGCAAAAGAGAGGTGAATGCCAGGGTTAGGGGAACTGCAGGAGGTTTTTGGAAATGCAAAACCGAGAAAATCCCTGCAGAGTGTGGTGAATTGCTGTGGTAGATCGAATTGTGGCCCCTATAAAGATGTGTTCGAGTCCTAATCTGCTTTCCTGTGGGTGTGGAACCCATTTGTGAATAGGACCTTGGAAGGTCCTGTGTAGATGAAGCCAAATTGAATCAGGATGGGTCTTAGCCTGTGTGACTGGAGGCCTTATAAAGACAGGAAATTTGGAGGCAGAGAGTTAGTAGGAGCCAGAAACCAGAAGAAGCCAGAAACCGAGGGAAGCTGGGGAAGAGACAGAAATCACCATGTGACGGAGGCAGGACAGCACCAAAATGCCGCCGACTCTGGGAGAAAGCGTGGCCTTGCTGGCACTCTGAGTTTGGACTTCTAGCCACCCAATCTGAGATAATAAGTTTTTGTTATTGAAGCCAACCCATCGTCTGGCATTTGTCATGGCAGTTCTGGCAAACTAAGACAGATGCTGTGACATAAGTAAGTAGGGGAGGCTGCCTTGGCCAGGGAAGCTCAGCACAGCTTCTGCAGGATTTACTAATCGACTTGATGTTGGGTGAAGGATGAGGACCTCGGTCTGATGTAAAGAGCTCAGGGACTGGAATCAAGCAGGTTTGGGTTCCAATAGAAGTTCTGCCAAGTTCTGCAGTCGCTGAGCTTGGATTGGGCATGTAACATTGCCGAGTCTTGGCTTCCTCCTCTGTGTGCTGGGGATCACTGTGACCTTGGGGTTTCTGTAGGGATCAGGTGTGACATTGCTTTGCAAGCTGTAAAGAGCTCTGCAAACCCCAGGCATTGTGGGGATAGCACCTTAGCAGCAGCCCACGTCTGCATTGACCTTTTGGGGTACCGCGTCTTGGGGGAATGGCCACAGAAGCAGCTCCACCCGGTCAGGTTGTTTTCCATGTAGAGGGTGATATTTTGTGACTGTTCCCTCATCCTCTGTGGGGTCACCTGGTTTGGGACCAGCTGCTGCTGCTGCTGCCCACCCCGTGCCGTGGCGGCCTGCTGTGAAGAGCTGCTGGGAGGCAAGGGAGCGGGGCACAGCCTCTGGCCTGAGTCGGGGATGGGTACATGCTCTAGTGCTTCTTTTGAGCCATTAGGCTGTGACACTGGGACAAGTGAGACATGAGAGGGTAGGGCCAATATATGTCCAGTGGGACGGAGACCCCATGTCAAAATAGAATCATGGGCAGCCTGTGAGTACGGCTGGGAATTATGTGGTGACAGTCAGACCATGAGGATGTGGAGAAAAGGAGAAAGTGGAAAATAGGAGAGTCAGGCAGAGAGTCAGGCAGAGCTCCCTGAGCCTCAGAAAGGAGCCCCTGCGGCTCTAGTCCCCCTGCCCCACACCCCCTGGTCTCATCATCTTCGGTTTGGGGGCTGCCTGAGTAGGGGAGGGCTGGAGGGGAGAAAGGAGAGGGCCTTGCAGCTGCCCATGCCTGTCAATGCCTCATCTCGGGCCTGCCTCCCCCATGCTATGCTACTGTGATAGCAGATTTAATCTCTACTCCTCGCCTGAGAGCTGGGGTCATCCTGGCTCCTCCTGGACAGTGTCCTCAGTGGTCTGTGACTCAGTAGTACTTTGACAGAGGACAAGGTCCTGGCTAGCTGCTGAGTCCAGGCCCTCACAGGGCCGAGGTTTAGTAAAGGGCCAGGGGCAACCAGGTCTCGGCACCCGCCTAGCTCCTGTGCTCTCTCCAAACTTCTCTTCTGCTCCTGTGGCCTTCGGGGTTCCTCTGCCAGCAGCGCCAAGTGCCAGGGGAAGGCCGTGCCCAGTGACTCAGCCTGGACTTCTTTGCACTGAGTAGGTGCCATAAATATTTGTTGAATGGAATTCTTGCCGCTGGTTGGGATTTTCCACTGCAACCAAGCAGACCTCCAGGGCCTGCCATAGGCCGAACCCACTGCTGTGTCTGCCCTGCAAGTCGGCAGCCCCTTCTCTTCCCTTCTACAACTTGTTCCTTTTCACAGACATCCCCTTCAGATTGCACCTCAAAACCTCTGCCTCCTAGAAGTTTTCTTCCCCGGGGAGTCCTGCCTGGGCCCAGTCCAGCTTCCCCGCAGAACCCCCTTGTGCGCCTGACAGCTCTGGCTGTGCTTATAGGCCTCTGCTTTTGATTATTCATTGTTTTCCCTTCCCCTGTGCTTGTGTCAGTGGCAGAACTGATGTAAACAGCCCCAAAGCAGAATCTGTCATGTAGTCCCCTTCTGTGTGTGTCCACATGCAATAAAACAGGCGTCATGTTGGCAGGGCAGAAGGCTAAGCCTGCACGAGAAGGAGATTTCGGTGCTGGGGATGCAGTAGGCCTCTCGTAGGTTGGATGATTACACATCCTGGTTGCCCGGTGCAGTCCAGGTTTCCACTTGTTGCTTTGGACTAGTTGTTTAATAGCACCATAAATTGTACGGCATCCTGAGTAAAGCAACTGCGTGGAGCCCCAGGGTGTGGGTAACTGCTTATGCCATGCTGCCTGGGCCCAGCAGGGCAACCCAGCCAGGT
Source organism: Myrmecophaga tridactyla (assembly GCA_004026745.1). NCBI lineage: Eukaryota > Metazoa > Chordata > Mammalia > Pilosa > Myrmecophagidae > Myrmecophaga > Myrmecophaga tridactyla. The sequence continues at coordinate 36,035 of PVIY010003243.1, read as the reverse complement.
GTGCCCCTCTCCTCTCTTGAAGACGGTGCTGACATGGAAAGCACCCCTTGGCCTCACCCATCAGGAGAACATCCACACTCTCAAATAAACTAGGGTCTCAAGGCTGGGTCGGATTCATCAGATACAGAGATGACAGACGGTTTAACTGCTAAACGGTCAACTACTAAACAACCTCATGCGGGTATACTGTTATTACCTCCATTTTATCCATGCAGAAAGTGAGGCACAGAGAAGTTAAGTGACTCGCCAAAGGTCACACAGCTTCTTCACCAGAATGTTGTAAAGCCTCATGAATGCTGCTTCAGAAATATTTACCGTAGGGATTTTGTGAGGACCAAATAAGGTCAAATGGGTAAGGTTGCTTTGTAAACTAGAAATCCTTTTTTACAAACATTGATCATGGCCAAGTAATTTGGAATTGACAAAAATTATGTCAAACTGTGGCAATACAGTAGAAAATTAAAATATTTGGAAGGGTCTTCTGAACTCATTGTCTTAAAACCAATCCTAAATTGAGCATGTGAATTGCATCCCTTCTTTCACTCCTTTTCAGATGAATAAGTTCTTGTAGAGTCGTTTAATGGTCAGCATTAGTCATTTGTTTTTGTAATCACTGTCACCAAGTCCAGTCAATGCTTATTCTAAAACATCTCTTAGGTGGAGCCCTTGCTTCATGTTTTCTCGGCATTATTCTAAACGAAAACAACATCACATTACACCTAAATTACTGCAATTGCTCCCTAGTCATTTACACGGCATCTAGCCCTCTTATCTCACATCCATCTTTAACTGCTCAAAAATTCAATGTGGTTTTCAGTGTTTTAATTAATCAAAAGGGGTCTGCATTCTAGCCAATGAAATATGGGAAGCAATAGATTTAGGAAGTAGGGTTACTGGGGAAAAAAAACCTGGCAATATTTTTATTTTTCACTGATAATGCAATTACATACCTAGAAAGTCGATGGGAATTTACTGAAGAGCAAATATAACTCAAAGGTTTTTAAGGTGGCCTAAAAACGAGAGTCGGCTCTTATGTAGAACATACTGGGTCCAAGCTCTGTCCTGAGTGTCCCACGTGCTTTACCTGGTCGGGGCCAGGGTGGGGCCGGGGGCAGCAGAGACAGGACAGGATGGAACTGTTACTGTCCTCATTCTGCAGACAAGAAAACGAAGGCGCAGAGAAGTTAAGTGGGTTAGCCCAAGGCCCTGGCAGTGTGACTTCAGTGTCCTCTTTCTTAGCTGCTCTGCTAGCAACAGCTTATGTACCAGCAGTTGCTTGTTAGAAAATATATTGGAAGGGCCAAACAGAGCCATGCTAGCCAACAGAAATTCTGGCATTTCAAAAACTCGGAGCCTTGCCTTGTCACCTGAGTACCACAGCAGCCATGCTTGTGTCCGGAGCCCCACAAAACCCCTCACAGGTAAAAAGCATCAGCTTTGGCCCTTACGCCACCAGCAACAGGGGTCCCAGCCCTGGCCCAGGATCAAATGGAAACGCTGTGACAGTCCTTCCTTGGCCTTGTCCCTTCCTTAGCGAAACGATAAATTTTGTCCATAGCAGCCTGGTTTGCAGAGGTGCGACTCTGGTTTCAACAGGCATGGCCAGAATCTTTTAAGACTCATAGCTCCAGCTCAGGAGAATGAACGCTGTCATAATTAAAAGGCCCTTCTTGGTGGTGGTGGTGGTGGTGGTTGGGTTTCTCCTGAACCAAAGCAAAAGGCCAGAGTGCTCTAAATAGATATGGCAGCTTCCACTTATCAGAAAGAAACCCTTTGCAGCTGTGCCAGCCAGCTCCCCCCACCCCCAAACCCCGCTGAGAGCAGCAGTGGTGGTCCCCCAATACCCGCAGGACCCAGGCAGTGGGGAAGGCTGCACTGTCTCGGTGTGCCGGGAGGGTACGCGGACTATGGCTCCCCCATGGATTTGGTCATTTCTCCAGGGCAGAGACAACAGCTCCTCCTCCCCCGATGCACCAAATAGGAGTCTCAAGGAGCAGGTATCAACTGCCTGATGGACAAAACCATGACCTACAACCATGCCTCTGGGAGAGGGAGAAGGAAACGGCATTTATCGCGCACCTTTTACGTTACCCAGGCCGTTAGGTACTTTCACAGATGGTCTTATTTAATCCCCACAGTAAATTTAATTTGTTGGGAAAATTGTTGTTATATTAGTTTAATTTTATTTATTTGAAAAATTGTGTTAACATATACCGAGCACAACATTTCTCATTTTCACTTTTTTTTTTAGGTGTACATTTCGGGGGCATTGATTGCATTCAAATATTGTATCACCATCACCACTATCTATTACTGAATACTTTCTCATGACCCCAAATAGAAACTCTGTGGCCATAGAAGCACTACCTACCATGCCTCCAACCCACCCCGGCTCTGGTCAATTCTAATCTATTTTCTGTCTCTATTAATTTGCTTCTTTTAGATATTTTATGTAAGTGGAATCATACAGTATTTGCCCTTTTGTATCTGGCTCATTTCACTTGGCACAGTGCTTTCAAGGGTCATCCGGGTTGTCGCATGTATCATGACTTCATTCTTTTTCAGGGCAGAATAATATTCCATTGACTGCATATACCGTATTTTGTTTATCCAGTCATCTGTTGATGGAGTGATATATAGTCATTTTAGATGAGAGGTAACTGAGGCTTCTAGGGGTGAAGGAACTTGGAGTAAGTAAGTACAGCTGGGACTTGAACACAAGTCTGTTGGCTCCAAGGCTGTGGTCTTTCCATTGTGTTATGCTGCCCCCATAGGAGGATGTCACCTTTGCATCTTGCCAAAGACTCCTAAAGTTGGATGGGGTGTGAATTAGACTGTGCCCTCGAGAATGACAGCCCAGCAGCCACAGTGGGTTACTCTTCCTTGCAGGATGAGAAAATTCCAATGCCAGTGGGACACTGAGATAGTGGGCTGGGAAGAGACAGGATTTCTAAGGATTGGTGACCTCCTCTGGATGCCACTAGCAGCAGCACAGGAAGGTGCTGGGAACCCCATTGGACTAAGGTCATGTTGGAATGTTCTTTGGGCAGCGTGACCTCGTGAGGCCTGCCCTTGGGCCTGCTGGCTTGAAGTCCTTTCTGCTCTGAGGCTGTCTGCAGGGAGGGAGGGCCCCACCGGGAGACTTGGACCATTGGCTTTCGCAGCCCAGGGACCTTTGCTGCTCTTAAGAACTGAGTAAACGCTTAAACCTCAGCTCCTCTTCTCATTTGGGGCAAGTTAAATGCCGGGGATGTTGTTGGAGTAAACAGGAAAGAGGGAGTTTGGATTTGGTCCCTAGAGCTGGGCCTAACGGGGTCAGTCTGTCCTCCATCAGGAAAGAGAGAGGGGCTCTGTGGCTGCCACACTCCTCACTCATTCCTCTGGTTCTTTTGCAATTTCCTGAGGCTTTTGCTTTTTTGGCTGGAGCAGGATTGCATGGGAAAAAGAGGGAATAGAGGGAGTTGTGCAGTGGGCTTGGAATTAAGGGTCAGGCTGGCCGAGGGCTAGGGAAGGAAGGCCCCTGCAGCCTCAGCAGCATTTTATTGGGTTCTTACCATTTGCCAGGCAGGGTACTGAGCCCTTATGTACATGATTTCTCCAAATCTTCATTCTTTTTATTCCCATTTTGTTGACGGGGAAGCTGAGGCTGGGCAGAGACTTGAACGTAAATCTGTCTCCCAAGCCAATGAGCTTGCTCACTCTATCAGGTAGGGAGTGTCTGATGAAAAAGACAGAGAAGCTCCAGAGAACTCAGAGTTGGGGCCACTGTTTTCTTGGACCCTCTACGCCCATGGGCCCACCCCAGCCACACAGTCCCCCGTTTAATGGGCCTGTCTCTTTCAGGCTACACCGCTCTTCCCCGCCCCTCATCCCCCCGCCCCGCCTCCCAGTAAAGCCTGTTTTCTGGAAAAGGCTAGAACATTCATGCTGAAATAAAAATGACTCAGAAGGCAGCTGAGGTGTCCTGGAAAGAGTACTTGCTCAGTAGATTTGCCTCAGAGTCCTCTTCCCAGTGCCACTAACTAAATGGAGGACAATAAGGTGGGAGAAACACCTAGAATGGGGCCTGGCGCATAGTAGGTGCTTCTTAAGAATTTCATCAGTTAAAACAGAGGTCAGCAATAAGGCTGGCTGGATGCTCAGTGTGTCAAAGCTCATCAGAAACTGAAAAGCTATTTCATTGTGGGAGTAGTAGTGTGATCTCAGGGATCAGTGCATTTTATGAGAGAGCAAAGCCTTAAGCTAAGCAATGAGGCCCTGAATGAGTGGTGCTGGGTGGGGGGCCAGGAAAGGCCTCACTGGTTCTCCAGAAACACACCTAAGATTCTACAATTCGTCACTGGCTGTCTCCTCAAGCCTGCATCCCTTAGAGCTTCAGAGAATTTCCCAAGGGGAAGAAAGCCCTGTTTGCAAAGGCTGCAAAGTAACTTCAGGTGGCTGGGGGTTGGGTCCCAGAGAGGGGCTCACTGCAATTACTTAGGAAGTGCTGGGCTGTGCCACCACAGCTCTGCAAACTGGCCCCCGCAGAACCAAGGACAGACAGACAGGAAAGCCTCAGGAAGGGGCTGTGGAGTGCATACCCCACGTAGGAGATGCAGCTCTTTGTATTTCTCTGAATTCCTGCTGTGTCCCGGGAACTTAACTCGTGGCTAACCCATTGGATGGCAATAAAAACTAGCTAGTTTACAGTTGAAAGCACTCAAGCTTCAAGGGTTGAAATCACTTGCCCAAGTCACCCAACTCTGAAGAACCGAAGTAGGAATTGAAATCCAGTTCTTATCCAGTGCCCAGGTTCTGTGTAAGTGGGGTGACTTCCAAGTAGCATCACCTTTTTTTTTTTCTTGTGAAAAATAACGTATATACAAAAAAGCAATAATTTCAAAGTACCACAACAATTAGTTATAGAACAGATTTCAGAGTTTGGTATAGGTTTCATTTCTACAATTTTACATTTTTCCTTCTAGCTGTTCCAAGACACTGGAGACTAAAAGAAATACCAATACAATGAATGAGGAGTCATATTCATTTGTTAAACCCTACCTTCTCTTTTATAACTCCATCTTCTCCTTTGATCTTTTTATTTAATTATTTATTTTTTATTGATATATATATTAAATATTCACGTATCATGTCATCATCCAAAGTGCACAATCAATGGTTCACAATAGCTGTGCATTTATCATCACAATTGATTTACTGTTTTACTTTTTTTGTGAAAAATAGCATATATACAAAAAAGCAATACATTTCAAAGCACATTGCAACAATTTGTTGTAGAACAGATATCAGAATTTGGTATGGGTTACAATTCCACAATTTTAGGTTTTTACTTGTAGCTGCTCTAAGATACTGGAGACCAAAAAAAAAATATCAATACAATGATTCAGCAATCATACTCACTTGTTAAATGCTACTGTCTCTGTATAACTCTACCATCACCTTTGATCTTTCTCCCAATCTTCAGGGATATATGGACTTTGGCAATTCTAACATTTTCATGTTGGAAGGGGCTGTCGATAATATGGGATAGGAGAATGGAACTAGTTGATGTTCTGGAGAGGCTGGCCCCTCTGAATTTCAGGAGTTTTCTGTTCAGGAGATCCATCTAGAGGTTGTAGATTCTGGAAAGTTACCCTAGTATATGGAACCTTTGGAGAAACTTCTATAATGCCATAGGTGTTCTTTAGGATTGGCAGGAATGATTTTGGTTGGGGTGTGGCAAGTTATGATAGTAGCAATGTGTAAGAGTGGCCTCCAGGGTAGCCTCTCAACTCTATTTCAACTCTCTCAGCCACTAATACCTCGTTTGTTACACTTCTTTTCCCCCTTTTGGTCAGGATGGCATCGTTGATTCCATGGTGCCAGGGCCAGGCTCATCCCTGGGAGTCATCTCCCACACTGCCAGGGAAACTTTCACCCCTGGATGTCATGTGCCATGTAGGAGGGAGGGCAATGATTTTACTTGCAGAGTTAGGCTTAGAGAGAGAGAGAGGCCACATCTGAGCAACAAAAGAGGTTCTCCAGAAGTAACTCCAGGCATATCTATAGGTAGGCTAAGCTTCCCCACTACATACATAAGCTTCACAAGAGCAAGCCTCAAGATCAATGCTTTGGCCTATTGATTTGGGAGTCCCTAATGTTTGACAAAGTATCAGGGGTTTCCCCTGATGGTTTCCCTGGTGGCAAAGTCTACTAGTTCCGTAATTTTTCTTCCATCTCTCAGGGGACTTTGCCAGTACTTTTGATTATCTGCTTAATATACTCTGGGATGTGTCCAGGTATTACATTAAGCTATTCAGAATTAAAGACCCTCATTCTTATCCTGGGCTCCCTGTGTTTGGATTGTTTAAATGATCTATCCAGACAGGTTGCATTAGATTATGTGCTACAGAAAATTTAGGTTCTGGACAAAATTGAACCTTCCTTCCTTTGGTCTTAAAGAGTAGATGAGGTTCTAAAATATAGACAAAGTGTTCCTTATCCCTGTATTCTGAATTACCTTAATCCCAACCTGATTGGCTTCATTTTTATCGTTAAATATCAGGTTATACATACACACACACACATATATATAAAATAGTATCTCAAAATCCAGAAATGACAATTACTGTTTTGGACTAAATGTGACTGCTGAAAGAGCTTGCAATTTAGGCCACTGTTTTCTCGTATTTTTTAAATGAGACCAAAAAAAAAAAATACAATAGTTGCTCTTTTTTTATGGCTTATTTTGCCTCGGCACATGTCCCACGGGTGCATTCACAATGCTGCATGCCTCACCACTTCATTCCTTCTTGTGGCAGCACACTATTCGATCATATGTGTACACCATCGCGCGTCAATCTACTTCTCGGTCAGTGCATCCTTCAGCTGCTGCCTTTCATTGGGCATCATGTCCAAATCAACACTCTCAGGTTTAGATAATTTTATTGCTCCCAAGAGAAAGATAATCAATAAACACACCCTGACCAAATGGAAAATCTACCCCTCCTCTTAACTCTTGTCCCTCTCCCCATTATTCACCCCTGGTGTTGCTGTGGTACTGTTGACGTTTTCCTGTTAAGCATAGCCCATAGCACCCAGTGGCAGTTTTCCTCCTATACCCTGAACTTACACACTCCTTGCACAAGAGTCACACCTTCGCAGTAGTTCATGCGAGAGCTTATTTATTTTGTAGTGTTAATCAGAGGGACACATGGGTCCATACATCCCCTTCCAATCACGTTCCCCTTCAATATGGTAATATTACTAGTAGCATCGTCTTTTAAAGCAAGGACATTTGCACATGTGCACACATGTACCTAAAGATGTGGACACACATGGAAGTGGGTGGTAAGTGCATGGTCCCCTCTGAGGGTAGAGCTGGGCCTAACCTGCCTCTGGGCATGCCTCAGAGCAAACCAACTCTTTTAAACAATCCCAATTTCAACAAATAAGTGTCCAATGTAACAGGATGCCTTACAATAGGGAGACATTAATTGTAAACCACACAATAAAATAAGAGGCAGTTTTCCATATCTACATATAGGGATAAGGTAAAACGACTGTAGATATTCTGCTAGTGCTATATGGTTTATTACTATTATCTAAGGAACCACGCTAGCATCACAGCCATTTAAAAATGCTGAAACAATGTCAGGTTCTAAAGCTTTCATTAAATTACCAGAGCTTTAAAATAGAATGGAAAATTATTTTTTGCAAGTGCTTCACCGAGTTCAAAATGCATGTCTGTTTTATCAATTCATTTTGTTTGGGATTTAAACCCTTTCTTCTGTGCTTCATGTTTTGAAGGTGTTGGACAGATTTTCTCAGGGCTCCAGAAGCAGCACTTTGCCATCTGACTGGTTTCTGCTGTAGGAGTATTTGGAAAGATATTGCAGTTCTTCAAGGATGCCTCGTTCCACTCTGGGTGAGACATGGATGTCAGAAAAGCTGCAGGCCAGAGGTTTGCAAACATCTATTTTTTTTATTGTGAAATATAACACATATACAAAAAAGCAATGAATTTCCAAGTACATTTTAACAAGTAGTTATAGAACAGATTTTAAAGTTCGGTGTGAGTTAATGCTCCACAATTTTTTGTTCTTTCTTCTAGCCGCTCCAAGACACTGGAGAGCTACAGAAATATCAATATAATGATTCCACAGTTGCAAATATCTTTAATATGATCCACAGCAAGAAATTCAATTTTTATCTCAGTCCTGATCACATACACAAACGTATCTAACTGAAAGAAAAGTTTCAAGAACCAACACACTCTCAGTCTACCTGATACACTCTGAGAATTTCAAATCCAGGCCATAAGTGTGGCCTGCAGATGGGTACAGTCTTGACCGAGTTGTTACTGGTTAGCAAGGAGGTAAGTGCAAAAATGGACAGTAGCTGGCATGTGGAGAGATGTCTGGTGTCCTAGGCCAGCAGGGAAATGCGAAGCGAAATCACAGTGAGCTATCACTCCACATCCACTAAGATTTATTTCATCAACTAAGTATTCTCAAAAAAAAAACCTGATGATAAATGTCGGAGAGAATGTGGAGAAGTGGAAATTCTCATACATCGCTGGTAAGAATGTAAAATGGTACAGCTGCTGTGGACGAGAGTCTGGCAGTTTCTCAACAAGATTAACACAGAGTTACGACATGACTCAGCGATTCTTCTCCTAGGCTTATACCCTGGAGAAATGAAAGCATACGTCCACCCAAAAACTTGTATATGATCGTTCCATGCAGCCTTATTCATAACAGCCTCAAAGTGGAAGCAACTCAAAAGTCCATCCCCCGATGAATGGAGAAACTAAATGTGGCCCATCTTTATAACGAAGCATTATTTGGCGATAAAAAGAAATGAAGTACTGATACCTACTCCGACATGGGTGATGGATGAAACTCGAAACATATGCTAAGGGGAGGGAGCCAGACATACTATCCCACATGTTGTATGATCCTATTTGTAGGAAATGTCCAGAAAAGGAAAATCCATAAAGACGGAAAGACTAGTGATTGCCTAGGGCTGGGGGGTGGGGGGTGGGGGATAGTCGGATGGGGAGTGATTGCTTCTGACGACAAGGCTTCCTCTGGGGGTCATGAAAATGTTTCAAAATTTATTGTGGTGATGGGCAGCACTTCATTATACCTGCAACCCCTGAGCTGTAACACTTTCAATGTTTGAGTTGTATGTTGTGTGAATTTTATCTCAATAAAGCTGTTTAAGAAAAAATAGTAAGGGTTTAGAAATTGGTGTGGCAATTTGACATTGCAGTGACATCCGAGCACGTGATCCTTTTCCTAGTAATTCATTTTCATTGATACAAAAGTATCAATCCATGAGAGATTGGAATAAAATAATAATAATAATAATAAAAGGTGATCCTTCCCAACAGATCATTTGAAAAGCACTATTCTGGTTTATTTCACTATTAAAAAAAAATTCTTTTTGGTCTTCAGTCTCTAAGTTCATTTCATTACCCACTAATGGGTAATAAAAATACCACCCTGGAGCACAGCACCCCACAGGCAAAGTTCAGTGTCTTTACTAAGCCATTAGAAGTGAGCCGCTCTGGTGGGCCACGGTGGCTCAGCAGGCAGAGTTCTCGCCTGCCACGCCAGAAACCCGGGTTCGATTCCCGGTGCCTGCCCATGCAAAAAAAAAAAAAAAAAAGAAGTAAGTGGCTCTCTTCAGCATAAACTAAAGGCCTGTTTAACGTGTGGATCCATGGGGCTGATTCCTGCCCACCCCTCCAGCCCCATCCATATCATGCTCCCACACGCTCTCTCCCTCCGAACCACAGCAACATGCTTTCCCCGAATACCAGGTGAGCTTAGATTCCAGTGTCTTTGCAAATGAAGTTTCCTCTGCCAGAAATGTCGCCACTGCAGAGCCATCCACCTGGAAAACACCTTGCTGTTCTTCTTCTCTGAAGCCTTCCCTGCCCCTGTCCTCGTTACTCTTCTTTCCCCAAGTCCCTAAGAGCAGTCATTACACAGCATCGCAATGGCATTCGCAGGCCTGTCTGCCCTAGTAGACAGTGAACTTCCCGAGGGCAGGTGTCACGACTTTGGATCATCTTTGCATCCTGGCACTCACCAAGGGGCGGATACGTGATCAGAGACGTGATCAGTCCTCAAAATGTAAACATGGGATCATTCGCTCCAGTTATTATGAAAACGGAATACTCCCTGTCTCCACATCAGGGTCGAGCCAGACAGAGCTCCCTTCAAGCAAAATCCTGTCCCGTCTGATACCCTCAGCCTAGACCCCAAGTCCCCCCTTCCCTTGTGTTTCTGGGCCATGCTACCCAGCACCTTGGGTTCCCAGGGTGATACCTGTTTCCTGGCTGTGTGACTTGTGTGTATGCCTGGCCTTCCTTGTAGCTTGGCACTGGCCGCATCTCACTTCTCTTTCTGTACCACCGTCTGTGTCATGCTCAGACTTCTTTGTTAAGGGCAATTCGTTTTTTTAATTTTTATTAATAAAACCAATTAGCATACAACACGAACATTCTTAACGTATGAACATATTCGGTGTGCAATCATTTGCTCACAATATCGTCACATAGTTGTATATTCATCACCATGATCATTTTTCAGAACATTTGTATCACTCCAAAAAAAGGAAAAAAAGAAAAAAGAAAAAACTCATACATACCATGCTGGTTTGAAATGATGTATGTACCCTAGAAAAGCCATGTTTTAATCCTAATCCTATTTTGTAAAGGCAGCCGTTTCTTCTAATCCCTATTCAATGCTGTATGTTTGAAACTGTAATTAGATCATCTCCCCGGAGATGTGATTTAATTAAGAGTGATTGTTAAGCTGGATTAGGTGACGACATGTCTCCATCCATTTGGGTGGGTCTTGATTAGTTTCTGATGTCCTATAAAAGAGGTAACATTTTGGAGAATAAGAGTGATTCGGAGAGAGCAGAGCAGAACGACATAGCCATGAGAAGCAGAGTCCAGCAGCCAGTGACCTTTGGAGATGAAGAAGGAAAACGCCTCCCGGGGAGCTTCATGAAACAGGAAGCTAGGAGAAGAAGCCAGCAGATGATGCTGTGTTCGCCACATGCCCTTCCAGATGAGAGAGGAACTCTGATTGAGTTTACCACATACCGTTCCACTTGAGATAGAAATCCTGAACTTCATCGGCCTTCTTGAACCAAGGTATCTTTCCCTGCATGCCTTAGATTGGACATTTCTATAGACTTGCTTTAACTGGGACATTTTCTCAGCCTTAGAGCTGTAAACTAGCAACCTATTAAATTCCCCTTTTTAAAAGCCATTTCATTTCTGGTATATTGCATTCGGCAGCGAGCAAACTAGAACACATACCATACCCCCTACTCCTCCCACTCATTGATCACTAGTATTTCCCTCTGCCCAATTTATTTTAACATTGGTTTCCCCCTATTCTTTACTTATTTTTAATCCATACTTTTTACTCATCTGTTGTTAAGGACAATTCTTACATTGCAGGTGTTCCTCTCAGGGGCAAAGTGTTACTTTCTTATCATGTTACTTAAAAGAGGATCTTCCTTTTTTTACCTATTTGGCCCAATTTTTGATGTTTAACTGGACTCAGGCTACTATCCACTTAAGACACATAATATTATGGACTTCCCAAAAAACAAACAAGCGAAACAAATAAACAAAAAATTCAATAAATGGTACTGCAATAATGGATACTCACATGGAAAAATAATAAAATGTGACCCCACCATATAGCATACAAAAAAAATACATAATATTATCTTAATCCTGTTTTCTCTCCCTTCCCTCCTGCCTCTACACACACACACATAGGCACACACACGTAACCATTTACCAATATTAAAATCTAAAAGATCAAATTACTTCTGACTTGAGGTGAGCATTATAAACAAAACAAGGGAGACAAGCAGACTAAAAACATATTGTTGAGATGATTTAGAAAGACAGAAAAGCAGGTGGAACTAAACTCCATTCAGTGAAGGTTTCGCACAGATTAGAAATAATCTACTTTTCATTACCATCGGTTAGGACTGAATTTGTATTTTCTGCACAGCAATGAGGTGGTGTGGTGGACTAGTTAGGGGCAAGGACTCTGAGAGTGGACTGTGTTGGGACATTTATTGGCTCTATTACTTATCAGCTGTGTGATCGTGAGCCAGTTACTCAACTTCTCTGTGTTCCTGTTTCCTGTAAAATGGAGAAACATTAGTACACATCCCATAGGGATGCTGTGAGGATTAAATGAGATAACACAAATAGGGCACATGAAACAATACCTGGCTTATAGTAAGTACTCAATAAATGTTACTATTATTTACTGTCTTCCAGTACCTGCATTTGCTCAATAGGACTAAAGATCATAGGAAAAGGGAGGGAGTAGGACCTGATACCACTCTCTAAACCTGTGCCAGGACCTGCCTCGAGCTAGGTACTTGGCACCTCATTTAGCTTTGCATTTTTTTTCTTTAACATGGGCAGGCACCGGGAATGAAACCCTGGTCTCCGGCATAGCAGGCGAGAATTCTGCCTGCTGAGCCACCATCGCACCGCCTCTCATTTAGTTTTCACAACGGCCCTAGGAGGTACATTCTATTACCCCATTTTACAGCGAAATCAGGCCCAGAGACATTAGGTTAAAAAATGAGCAAATAATACTACTGTCCAAAGTAGGATGAAACAATTGATGATGTAAAATCCTGTCAACAGCTTCTCCCATCCAAAACCAAAACGCTAATTCACAGGAGGCGGTGGCTTGGTTAATTGTCCAAGATGTGAAAATGCTGGCTGGGGCAGTTGCTGCAAAGCACGCTTGCTCTAGTTTGTAGAGACCCTTCAGATATAGCCTCTTATTTTAGCCTTTAAGCCTCTAAAGAACCCTATTGAGAAGGGAATTGTCTCAATTTATGGCAGGGGACTTGGGCTAAATCAGGTGGCCAGTGAGGACAGAGCAGCAACCGATTCAGGTCCTTTGATGGTCATGAGATCATTGACAACAGACAAACCCACCCAGCTCACTGCTGCAACGGCACCGACAGATCAGAGCTCTGCGTGTCTCGTGTCTCGTGTCTCGTGGTGACTTTTCAACAGAGGACACTCCCATCATCTCAGTGTGGTGCTCAAGTCCCTGGGCCAAGTGTGGCGCCAGGAAAGCGCCACACTTGGCCCAGGGACTTGATAGGGGACAGTCACGTCTTCACTGTCCTCTTTCCTCCTGGAAAGTTTCTCTTTTGGTGACAGGTGGGACCATGTCAACTCACCAGAGAAGTGTTAATAATCTTGAGCCTGAAAAGGGGAGGGATTGGGGTTTTCATCCCTTTCCTCCTAGAATATCCCTTTAATACTCATTAAATTGAATTTCATTGACTCTCATCCCAATTCCAAGAATTTCTAATGAGTCACAGAAAATCTGAATCTGCTCTTGGAAAGTCAAATAGCTTTTACTTACTCTTTACAGATGGCCTTGAATCACCTATAGAAATTGTTCAACTGGGTGAGTAGTAAATAGAAAATTCAAACTTCCCTAGCTTAAGCTGGATTTCACCTAGTGATGGCTTCATTGTTTTATCTCCACCCCCTACCCTCCTCTGAACTGTAAACATCTTGAGAGCATAGATGAAGATTTTTTTTCATTATCACGCTCCCAATGTCTGGCACATAGTAGAAGCTAAACAAATATTTCCTCGATGTACAAAGATCTGATGGATGGATGGAGGGACCAACCATGGATGGACAAAGGCAAGGGAGACACAGATGTTTGGATCTGTGCACAGATACATGAGTGGGTTTTATATATATATATATACATATATATATATATTTTTTTTTGCATGGGCAGGCACCGGGAATCGAACCCAGGTCTCTGGCATGGCAGGCGAGAACTCTGCCACTGAGCCACCGTTCCCCGCCCATGGGGCTTCAATATTGATGGTACTTCATCGTGATGCACTTACTCAAAAAAATGTTGGCAAATGAAATATTAGCTGAGCTAAGCTGGTGGAAAATCTCACCTATTGATCAGCTTTGAAAATAGATATGTAAGGAAGGGCTTAATTTACACACAAACTGATTTCTTTTCCTTGCTTCCATTTAGTTGGATTTCTTTTTCTGTGATGACATGCATTTTTAGATACGATTAATATCCCTTTGAAGGACCTTGGCCAAACCTCCAGCTACAGGGATTCCCCAGACTTGAGTCAGCAGCAAGGACTTAGCAAGTTTTCAGCCTCCTGCGTGTCTCAGTACACCCCTATGAGGTGCCACTGTAGTTCTGCTCCCAACATGCAATGCTTGGCCAAAGAAGACAATTTCTGCCCCTCCAGAACCGTCTCTCATGATAGGTCAGAGATCTTCTAAGAGTGGACAGATTGCCCTCAGGTGGGGCTGCAGGTAATGCCCCCAAGGTGTCTATTAATAGAAGACTTTGGCAGCACACCTGTTAGGAGGGAGGTGTCCTCTGTCCCTGCTGCTGTCTCCCTGGCGTTCTCTGTGGTGCCTGTCAATCAAGTCTCTGTCTGCTGTGCTCTCTGCCCGAAGCCTGACTTCCCTAAGTCACAAGGGCCCTGGCCAGCTGCCCCACATCTACTCTTACTCTTGCCATCCCACCCCTGACCTGGCCTCTTGCTCAGGCCTGTCTGTCCTGTGCTGTTCAGTGCTGCACAGGCCTAGGACATGGTTCAGTTCATTAGTTCTGGCTGAAAGAATGTTCTGCAGAGTAGCAAGCTGAAACCTTCCTAGTTCTAATTTCACCTATTGGTTGTATTTCCATTCCCTGGAGCAAGAAAGAATAAATCTACTCCATCTTCCTCATGAGGGTTGTTTTAGTATCCTCATTGCTAAAGCAAATACCATGCAATGGATTGGCTTAAACAAGGGGGATGCATTGGCTCCTGCTTTTGAGGCTGGGAGAAGTTCAAACTCAAGACGTCATCCAGGCGGTGCTTTCTCTCAGAAGAGGATGTTGTTTGGGGGCTGGCTGCTGGCCATCCTGGGTCCTTGGCTTTTCTGTCTCATGGCAATGCACATAGCAGCCTCCCCTGGCCTCTCCCGTCTCTTCTGGGTTCCACTGACATTTCATTCCTGGCAGCCCTCTTTGGTTTTTCTCTCTCTGTGTGTCTACATTTCATTCTGTTTATTGCAGCCTCCAGTAATCCGGATTAAAGCCCAATCTGATTCATCTGGGCCACACTTTAGCTGACATCATCTCCTCAGGAGGCCTGTTTATGATGGCTCACACCCGCAGAAACGGATTAAGATGAAGAACCTGCTTTTCTGGGGTGCATAGCTCCAAGCCACCACAGGGGCCAGTGTTGAAGATTGCTTTGAAGGCAACTAAGGCTTCTCTCCAGGCTCAGCGGTTCCTTGGCTTCCTTGCTGTTCTGGTCTGCTAGCTGCCGGAGTGCACTATACCAGAAACGGACGGCTTTCAAAAGGGGGATTTAATGAGCTGCTAGTTTACAGTTCTAAGGCCGAGAAAATGTCCCAATTAAAGCAAGTCTACAGAAATGTCCAATCTAAGGCATCCAGGGAAAGATACCTTGGTTCAAGAAGGCCGATGAAGTTCAGGGTCTCTCTCTCAAGTGAGACGGCACATGGTGAACACAGTCACAGTTTCTCTCTCGGCTGGAAGGGCACATGGTGAGCAAGGCATCATCTGCTACTTTCTCTGCTGGCTTCCTGTTTCATGAAGCTCCCCGGGAGGCGTTTTCCTTCTTCATCTCCAAAGGTTGCTGGCTAGTGGACTCTCTGCTTTGTGGTGCTGCTCTTTCTGAATCTCTCATTCTTCAAAACGTTTCCTCTTTTATAGGACTCCAGTAAACCAATCAAGACCCACCCAAACGGGTGGAGACATGTCATCACCTAATCCAGTTTAACAACCACTCTTGACTAAATCACGTCATCCAGGGAGATGATCTGATTACAGTTTCAAACATACAGTATTGAATAGGGATTATTCTACCTTTAGATGATCTGATTACAGTTTCAAACATACAGTATTGAATAGGGATTATTCTACATTTATGAAACAGGATTTTGATTAAAACATGGATTTTCTAGGGGGCATACTTCCTTTCAAACCAGCACACTTGCTTTCCAAACCTTCATTATTTAGGATATTTTCTGCTTCATCAGATTAACCCTTGAAAAGCTTTTCAGGAGACTGACAAACTGTCACAGATTGGAGGGGACTAAGGAGTCATGATAACTAAATGTGAGGTGGGAGACTGGAACTGGATTCCAGGCCAGGAAAAAGGAGTTTAGTGAGACAATTGACTTAATTTGAATAGGATTTGCAAATTAGCTAATGGTTATCAATGTTCACTTCGGTTCGATAATTGTGCTAGGGGTATGAAGATGTCAACACTTGCGAAAGCCAACTGAAGAACATTTTTTTTTGCATTTTTTTTGGTTACGTCTAATATTTCAAAATGAAAAGGTTTTAAAAAGTGAAAAAAAAAAAAGAAAAGCTTCTTGGAGATTCTGATGGATTTTGCATTGTCGATATAATAAAGCTGTGTATTAGTTAGGGTTCTCTAGAGAAACAGAATCAACAGGGAACACTAGCAAATATAAGATTTATAAAAGCGTCTCACATGACCACGTGACTGCAGGACTGCAGAGTCCAAAATCCGCAGAGTAGGCTGTAAAGCTGACGATTCCGATGGAGGGTCTGGACGAACTCCACAGGAGAGGCTCACCGGCTGAAGCAGGAAGAGAGCCTATCTCTTCTGAATCCTCCTTAAAAGGCTTCCAGTGATTAGATTAAGCATCGCTCATGAAAGAAGACATTCCCCTTGGCTGATTAAAAATGGAATCAGCTGTGGATATAGCCGACGTGATCATGATTTAATTCTATGAAATGTCCTCATCGCAACAGACAAGCCAGCACTTGCCCAACCACCACTTGGCCAAGTTGACACATGAACCTGACCATGACAAGCTGTAACTACATTTACCAGAACTCCCTTCTCTGCATCTTTCCTTGTGGTCTTGGGTCACAAGAGACATTTTGCATGAGATTTACAAGACAGTAGGGAAGTCAGGACACCCGGGGGGTCAGGACACAGTGAGTTGTTCCAACTCGGGCATCTTGTAGTTTCTTTGCTGGCTCACCTGTTGGTGCCTAGCAGTGTGTCCACAGCTCCTCTTGGGTCTTCTACTTCAGCTTTTCTGACTCCTTGTGGAGGTGCAGGTTTGGCTCTGTGAAGAAGGCCCATGAGGAATCTCGAGGCTGCTGTTTCCCTGTTCAACATGTGCTGAGCATTTTCTTGGAAACTCCCCTCCTCCCCTCACCCATTGTCATTCCTTGGCATCAGTTAGTTGTAAGTCATTTCATTTTCCCAGTAAACACGTGGATGACTTACACTGAAATCATTTAAACATTTTGCAGTGTCTATTGGAAAGCAACCCGATAACGAATGGGTTGTTATTAGCACATCTGTATCAATGCAGTGTAAAATTTTGTTTCCTTTTCAAGTTAACCCGGTCACATTGCTGTCTCCTGTTAAGTTAGTGTCAGTGTAAATCTCCAGAAATTTTCCCACATGAGTGGCTCTCAAGCCAGGTCTTCTCTAGTCCATGACTTTTTGAACCCAAAGGCTTTACAGTTTTACATTCCATACTTTACATTCCTCCCCATAAATTTCATCTTGGGGCTTTCAGTTCAGCATTCTAACTGTCCTGATTAAATTTCCCATCCCTACCCAGGCCAAAGCGATTCTTACCTCAGTGTCATGCTCAGGCGGGTGTGTGCCACATGTGGGGTCCCACACCAAACCCTCTCTGCTGGTGCAGCCAGGTCAGGAGACCCCACACCAGGCTGAAGGACAATCACATCCCCATTTCACACCTCCCCTTCCTTGCTTCGTTTCCCCCTTGGGAACTCATGGTCTCCTCAGGAGGGAATCCATGGATGGATTCAGGTTTGACCATTCCAGCCCATCAGAGAAGCTCTAATAATATTGAGCTTCAAGTGAGAAGGGATTGGTTCTATCCCTTTTCTCCCAGAAAGCCCACTGTTCTAGTTTGCTAGCTGCCAGAATGCAATATACCAGAAACGGAATGGCTTTTAAAAAGAGAAATTTAATAAGTTACAAGTTTACAATTCTAAGGCCAAAACAATGTCCCAATTAAAACAAGTCTATAGAAATGTCCAATCTAAGGCACCAACAAGAGGTTACCTTCACTCAAGAAAGGCCGATGAAGTTCAGGGTTTTTCTTTCAGCTGGAAGGGCACGTGGCAAAGTCTCTCAGCCTTCCTGGTTCTTCCCCAGCTTCTTGTTTCATGGAGCTCCCCCCTGGGGCATTTTTCTCCCTCACCCTCAAGTGTCTCTGGTTGTGTGGGCTCTCGGCCTTTTGTGGATCTGCTCCACTCCTCTGTGACTTTCTCATGGCTCTACGAATGTACTGTCTCCAAAATATTTCCTCTTTTAAAGATTCCAGTAAGCAATTCCACCGTCAATGGGTAGAGACACACTTCCATGGAAATCATCTAATCCAAAGTTACCACCCACAATTGGGTGGGTCACATCTCTCCATGGGAACAGTCAAAAAGCTCCCAGCCAGAAATATTGAAGAGGATTAAAGAGCATGGCTTCTCTGAGGTCCGCCACAGATTCAAACTGGCACATCCCTTTTTCTAGTATAAATTTGCCCAATCACTTTCGGCAACCAGGTCTTCATATCATGAAATATAGAGAACAGCCTTTATCAATGCACACATCAGGGGAAACGTATCCCATTATAGTCTATTCTTAGCAAAATGGGTGCCTACCTGCACACAGGCATGCAATTAAAAGAGACACCTCATGTGCTGGTTCTTGGAACAAAGACTTCCTCCAAGGTGATTTACTGCCTCTATCTTTTAAATGGTGGCTTACTGAGGTAAAAAGAGGTAAAATTCCACTTTCTATGTAACCCATTATAAACCTCATTTATGTTTTTGCTATGAATCAATGTCATGTTCAGAAGCCACAGGTCTTTACATTTACTCGAATGCGCTTTCTTTCCCTTTTAGAAAACTGGAAAACATTTCACACTTCCCTGGCTATTGGCTCAACACCCAATTTCTCAAAAATCATGGACAATGGCCCTGCAATCATATTTCCAAGTTCTGAAGTGATTCATCTAAAACTGAGCTCACTTAATGTGACCAGATGCTCCCATCACATCTTCACTGATCTTGGGCTCGAAATTCTTCTTTTGGAATCTGCCTTTACATTTTCCAGTTTGAAAATTATTTTCCTTGAGGGGGAACAACATTATTCACTAAAAAATTATGTCCCCTTCACTCACAGTGGGACCTGGCTTCTCTTCCTTTTTATTTTTCTGGCTCCCAAAAATTTTCCAAAAAAAAAAAAAGTGTTTTTGTGATCTGTCATTTGTTTCAATTTCGGCTCATTTGACATTTTAGTATTCCTGACACCAGTCTCACAAGTTTGTGCTGTTTTCTGGCATTTGTTTTTGGATCTCTACCCCCTCCCACAGTTGTACGATCTCTTTGAAATTCTGAACTCGCTCTGCAGTCGTGGAAGTCTCTTTAGATGCTTCCCTGCCCCCACTCCAGCTTCCTTCTCGATGAGGTTATTAGGTTTATTTCTCATTCCACAAATACTTTGTGGAGCACCTCCTATATGCTAGCCACAAGGCAAGACACTATTGATCTACTAGGGAACAAAATCAGATGGACTACTTACATTAACAGACTTCTGTCAGGGAAGCAGACATTACTCAAATAATTACATAAATAAATATAAAATTGCAACTGTGATAACTGTTAAGAGGTTCTAAAAGCTTCTAGGAGATTTTTAAATTGTTAGAACTGTTATTTGAAATGTAGTCAAAGATGCAAGAAAGGGGTCACTGAGTTCAGATCTAACAGATGAGTAGGAAGGATTTACTGAGGTCAAAAAGAAAAGAGCCTTCCAGGAAAGGACTTGAACATGCAAAGGCCCTGTGGCCTGTGGAAGCATGGTGATTATGTGGGACTGAAGGAAGGTCTTTGTGGCTGGGGCAGAAAAAATGAGTTGGAGCTTCCTGGGGCTGGAGACAGAAGAGGGCCAGACTATGCAAGGCATGGTAAGGGTTAAAGCAATTCTACTTTATCTCAAAATGCTGGGAAGTCATTGAGTGGTTTTATGGGTGTGGAGATGGAAAAGTGAAAAGGAAGATTACAATCACAATCAGATTTTAATTTCAGTAGCAATCAGTCTGGCTCCAGTGCTTGGAGAGAGTGGAGAATGCATTGCAACTCTGAAAGGTCCCAGAGCTAATATGAGAAGGCCCGTTGGGAATCTGCTATTATAGTTCAAGTGGAAAATGAAGGTAGCTTGCACAGGAGCGGAGGATGTAGAAATGGGAAGGAGGGATGAAGCAAATTTAGGATTTCAAATGGGAAGTTCTTGGATGGGGATGAAACATGGGAAAGAAGAGAGAAGGAGGAACCAAGCACATCTCCTTGATTCATTCATGATTATATAATGATAATTTTATTCTTTGGAGGGTTCTGTTCCTCTTCAGCCATTTCCTCCTTGAAAGGTTTGACTCTCATGTAT
Source organism: Myrmecophaga tridactyla (assembly GCA_004026745.1). Classification (NCBI taxonomy): domain Eukaryota; kingdom Metazoa; phylum Chordata; class Mammalia; order Pilosa; family Myrmecophagidae; genus Myrmecophaga; species Myrmecophaga tridactyla. Next base: position 15,503 of record PVIY010003243.1, on the reverse strand, counting down.
TCTCCAATTTGTTGAAAGGTCCTTTCCTTAAGTAAAGTGAGTCTGTCTAAATGTGTCCTATCGGCGCGGATCCCTTCTGCACCATAAGGGTCTCCGCGATGAAGCAGTTACTGTCTCCCAGGTTCCTGCATTAACAACTTTAAAATTTCTACCAGTTCAAACACGTGCTTTTACAGGTGGGTCCAAAAAAAAAGAAGGAGCTCCCTTTGTTTTATTTTCTGAGAGTCTCATAAAAGCAAAGTGAGCATTCTTGGGTGTCCTACAAAGTACTTATCTAGTCCTTACCATGTGCCAGAGACTGCTGTGAGGGCATCACCGGCTCCTTTAGTTCTACAGATGGAGTCGGCACAATTAGCATCCTCATTTCACAAATGGGGAAACTGGGACTCAAAGAAGTTCAATAACTTGCCCACTTTCACAGTCAGAATTAGAACCCCAGCTCCAGAGTCTGTATCCTCAGCCGTCACGCTAAGCCCCTCTCAAATGTGGCCTTTCTGCGGGATTTTTCAAATTCAAGTGCAACAGAGAAATTCATCTTGCCTCTTGGGTCTCAGGAGCGGAGAGAAGAAATTCTGCAGATGCTCACTCTATGGGGAAAAACAGGAGAAAAGAACAAAGTTGACCTGTAGGAAAATCTGAACTAATGAACTGAGAGCTGGGGGGAAAGAGAGATCCAGAGAGAGAGAGGAGCAGAGGGACAGAGAGATCGGTGGGTAGAGAGAGGCCAGAGAGAGAAAGTGGTTTCGGGAGATTACAGTGGCCAAGACATAAAAAAACACTCAATGCCTGCATCTCTCTAGGCCCATCAGCCACAGACTGATATGGGGAAGTATGGGCTAAACAAAAGATGGACAGCGGACTCCTGGAGCATATGGCTAAAAGCCAGGTGACTGGGGAACTGGAAACACCTAGAAGATTTGGTGAAGACCAAGGAGGGCATGGTCTGATGTTATGGCTGATAACTAGGGGTGCACATCAGCGTCTCCGGGGGAATGCCTCACAATTCTTAATGTCAGACTTATTGAACCAGAATTTCTTGGGGTGGGAGTTAATCCTAGCCATATACGTATTTTGTAAGAGCTTTTCAGGTGATTCTGACAGGGACCTCTGATTAGACCTATGGATCTGAAGACACAGAAGTGATGCCTAAAAGAGACCTCCTGGTGAAACAGTTACCAAATGTTTAAGAGGTAAGAATGAAATCGAAGAACTCAAAGGTCAGCCTAAGGTCCCTGGAATTAGTAGGACCTGGAGGAAGCTTGGGTCAGAGAACTCCATCTGGATTCCAGGTGGAGCAACTCTAGTCCATGAGGCAGAAACATGGCCTTGAGCATGGTCTTGAGAAGACCAGAGAATGAGACCAGGGAGAGTGGATCATCTCCCCAGAAGAAGGCCTGGGGCCCACCTGAAGCTCCAGGGCACTTCAGTACCTCCCTTCCTCAGCACAGGGGGTTGGACCACCAGACATTCAGGTGCTGAGTGCGGTTTTATCAGACGGAGCATAGAAGGTTTGAGGAATAAATATTTTAAATGGTATTTTGTGTTAGTTGCTATTATATCAACACTCCTTGCTTGAGAGTAGAAGAATTGAAAGCCCCTGGGAAAAAAAAAATTTCTTGAAGATGATTGTTTAATGATACAGCTTTTACAATGTGACTGTGAAATTCTTGTGTCCGATATTCCTTTTAACTAGGGTATGTACAGACGAGTAAAAAATATGGGTAGGTAAAAAGTAAACAAATAAGGGGAACAAAGGTTAAAATAAATTGAGTAGACTGAAATACTAGTGGTCAATGAGAAGGAGGGGTAAGGGGTATGATGTGCATGAGTTTTTTCCTTTTTCCTTTTTCTTTCTTTTGCTGGAGAGATACAAATGTTCAAAAGAATGATCATGGTGATGAATACACAACTATGTGATGAGATTGTGAACCATTGATTATACACCATGTATGGAATGTTTGTATGTCAAGAATGTTTGCACGCTTGTTTGTTAAGGTTTACAATAAAAATATTGAAAGCAAAAAATAGAAAACCACCTGCTCCTTTACCCCTAGGACACTCAGGGAAAAAATGGGAGAACTTGCAAGGGCCAGGCCATACCACAATATATAAACACAGAATTCACAACCAAAATTACCTCAAATAAGGAATTGCATGTGCGAATAGGATGGGAGTGGCCATATGGGTAGGGATGCTTTTGTTTTGAGTGTGGTTTTGAGGGTGCTTAATTCATTATCAAAATAAGTAGCAACCTAAAAAAAAAAAAAGTAGCAACCTAACTAACCAAATAAATAAACAGAAGTGGCAATGCCTGGACATTAGTCCAGTGTGTCATGAAACCAGAATTGTGATTAATTCAATGCTGTACAACTAAAAGCCAATTTTAAAAAAGAAGAAAAGGTATAGAGAAAAAGGACCACCTGCAAATAATCTCACCACCCATAGGGAACCACTGTCAATATTTTCCCTTCCAAACCTTTGGTACGTTTATTTTTTTTACATGGTTGAGGTCACACTCTATCTATAATTGCTTTGTATCCTTTTCTTTTTTGGTTAACATTAGGGCATATACGTATTTTCATTTTGCTAAAGGCTTCTCACGAATATAAATTTTTATTGCCAACATAAAAAATTTCCCTACATGGATATAATAGGGCTGACTTGCCTTCCCCTCCTTGGACATTAAATCTCTTTCCAACTTTTTGACAGTGTAAGGAAGTGGTTCTGAACACTTTAGTGCACAAGTTCCCCGCCCCATGCACACACTTAATCATTATTTCTTTAGAACAGATTATTAGAATTATGCTCTCACAGGTGGGAACATTTCTAAGGCCTATTTTACCAAACTACCAACTCCCTTTCCAGAAATGTTATGCAAATCTTCACTTTACTTACAGAAAATTTACAGCTTTACAAATGAGAGGATCTAGTCACTGCATTTTTACCAGCTGTGGTGGGCAAAATAATGCCCCCCACCCCCACCCCAAAGATGTCTATTTCCTAATATCCAGAACCTGTGATATTACATATTGCATGGCAAAAGGGAATTAAGATTACAGCTAGCATTAAAGTTGCTAATCAACCACTTCGACGTGGGGAGAGTATCTTGGATTATCTAAGTGGGCCCAATGGAAGCACAAGCGTCCCTGACAGTGGAAGAGAAAAGCAGGAGAGAACCAGAAAGATAGCAGCATGAGAAGGACTTGAACTTGACGCTGCTTGTTCTGAGGATGGAGAAAGGGGCCACGAGCCAAGGGAAGTATGCGGCCTCTAGAAGCTTGAAAAGGCAAGGAAATGGACTGTGTCCTAGAGCCTCAAGAAGGACTGCAGCCCTGCCGAGACCCTTGATTTTGGTCCATGGAGACTTTTTTGGACTCCTTACCACCAGAAAACAGATCATAAATCTGTGTTGTTTTAAGTCACGACGCTTATGGTAATTTGTTACAGCAGCAGAGAAAATGAATACACCAGCATGGAGTATTGTCATTTCATGTCATCCCATTCCATTCCATTTTCATTTAAAATAGCAAATATCTGTACTATTTTTATGTGAAAAAAGTGGTAATTTCATTGCTGTTTTAATTTGCACTTCTTTAATTTTTTTGTAGGCATAGACGTAGTACACCTATTTTTCTGTCTACCCATAAAAGACCCTCCTTCTGGGTAATGTCCCTTTCCCTGTTTCTAGCCATGCAGTCCAAAATAGCACTGAACAACTGAGCCAAGCTAAGCCAGCCCTTCTCTGCTGGTGCAGGAGAGAATAGTGAGTCACAGCAGCTCCACGGGCTGTGTTTGCCGCCACAGGCCCAGAACCTGTCTGAGAGAACGGTGCTGATACGCAGAGAAAAGCAGGTTTGAGGGATGGGGAGAATGTCTCAGTGATTTTGGTAATTGAGGTCAGCTGCACACTTGCCCTTCTCATGGCTGTATGAGGCATCTAGGGTCTCTTTGCCCGAATTAGTTTGAGTTGTGTTTCTATCACGTACCACTCAAAGAGTTTTAGCAGAAATCGGAACCAGAACTCAGATGCGGAAATTGACCAGCACCAAGTGGCTGACTCAAGATCCGTGGGGGATGGTAACAGTGAGTAGCCCCAAACCCTAGGCCGGGAAAATCGCCACCCCGTTGGCCGTGGGTTGGTCTGTTTTCCAATGTCTCTTGAGATTTATACCATGTGCTATTCAGATTTATACTTTAAGAGACTTGGTAGGAAAATACCAGGATAATAGAACGCGTCACTGATATCTTGCAGCCTCCAACTGGGTGGAGAGGGAGAGGGAGAGAGAGCGAGAGAAAGGAGACCCAGAAGAAGCAAGCCTTCAGGGAGCTGCTGGAAAGACAGGTACAGTTTTATTAACAGAGGTCTTTCTGTTGGTAGACAGCAGTCTCAAGTAGCCAAGGGTCACATAGTCATGCCGTTTGCCCAGCAGCCAAAGCTAATCCTCCAGCCCACACGAAAGGTTCTGCACTGATTAAGAAGCCATGGAATCCTGAAAACTGGGTTGGAATACCTTGGAAGGACCAGAACCAGCCGAGCACCTCATGTTCTGCACACTGCCAGCCTCCTCATCCCCGCCCCTGGGATGTCCCTGGAAAGTAGCCCAGTGGCAGGAACAATATTACAGGACAGAGTAGCTCTGTCTTTCTTCCCTCTCTCATGAGGTCCAGAGCTTCTGTTAAGAGGCTGTGGCCACCTATGGGAACTATGCAATCTTCAGGTCTTACAATATTGCTGGGGTCTGTTATTGGCTAGCAGAGACCCCCCAAAATGAAACTCACAGTCAGATGGGTCGTGCTAGAAAGGCCCCAAGTCTGTCAAAACGAGGCGTGTAGTTGTTCCACTACTAAGGTAATTATTTTTCAAACTTTTTAAATGACAAGAATCACCTGGTATGATTGCTAAACATAGATTTCCACGCACCTCCTCGGGAGATTGAGTGGATCTGGTATGTGATCAGGAATCTGAATTTTCACCAAATTCCCCAAGAGAGTTTTATGTCTGAGCAAATGCAGGAAACTCTGTCCTGAGGCAATCACCAGGTACTCAGACCAGCAGAAAGTGGTTTGTGAGGCAGTTGGGCCCTGACCTCATGCAGGGTCCTCCTGATGGAGCTGAGGGAAATGCTTCCAACAGGAAAAATCTGGACAGTCAGACTGGCCCGCCGGAGCCCTCCCCCTTCACCAGGGATGCGGCGAGATTCTCGAGCCACAGCACTGACTTCCACAGAGCAGGCCAGTGAAAAATCATGGCGCGCTGCTTTCTGTTCACCCCTCTGAAATGGTGAACAGTTACCCTGTGTGCTGGTTTGAATCTGTCGTGGACCCCAGAAAAGCCACGTTCTTTAATCCTCATTCAGTATTGCTGGGTGGGAGCTTTTTTATTGTTTCCATGGAGTTGTGACCCGCCTATTCAAGGTGGGGTTGCTTACTGGAGTCGTTGAAGAGAGAACCATTTTGGAAAAAGCTTTAGTGCTGGCAGAGCCTACATAGCCGGAGACCCGGGTGAAGCAGCCGGGAGAGAGAGCTAGCAGACATCGCCAGGTGCCTTCCCAGCTGACAGAGGTGTCCAGAAGCCAAAGACCCCAGCAGATGCCAGCCAGGTGCCTTCCCAGCTGACAGAGGTGTTCTGGCATCAGCCTTTCCTGAGTGAAGGTAACCTCTTGTTGGCGCCTTAATTTGGACATTTTCATGGCCTTAGAACTATAAACTTGCAACTTAATAGATTCCCTATTTAAAAGCCATTCCGTTTCCAGTATATTGCAATTTTAATGAACTAAACACCTTGTTCGCCCACTAGCTCTATGCAAGGGGCATGCTGGAGGTGGTTGGTGCTCAGTGGTTGCAGGTATCATTCAGCCAATGAACTTGAGAAGACTTGACCAGGAGGAATGGACTTACCCTGGACTCCTGAACTTGGACTTGTCAAATGGCCTCTCGGTTAATGCTTTGAGCACCACTCCCATACACACCCAAATTCACTCATTTTCTCCAAATACATAAAAATAATAGCTCCCATTTATTAAACTTGTACTATGTTCTCACATTCAATGCTGTATATCCATTAGCTCATTCACCTACTAGGTAGGTGCTATTATGATTCCCTATTACACAGATGAGAAAACTGGGGCTTAGAGAGATTAGGAAATCTACCCCGGATCACTCAGTTGTTAAGTCATGGAGCCAAAGCCTAAACTGAGCTCTTAGCCTCTGTTCTATGCTGCTTCCCTAGTGATAGAGAAACATAAGAAAAAGAAAAAAACAAAATGGCAGGGACACAGTCCAAAAGAAGATAAACATCTCTTTGGATAAGAAACGAAAAAGAAACAAGAAAACTAATGCGAAGAAAAGATTGCCAGCAAAAGCAATCAGCAGTAGATAAGTTCCCTCCAGAAGAAAAGAAAATAGTAGAGCAAGATGGAAATGGTTGTAGAATAAGCATGTTTAGAATACTTAAAAGATAAGGGAAGAAATGAACAAGAGTGAGTGGATATGAAAGAGAAACAATTAGAAACCTTGGAAATGAAAAAATATACAGTAGTTGAAATTAAAAACTGAGCAGATGGAGCAGCTCTGGACCAAACATTGTTGAATAAATAACTAGTGCTTTGGAAACGACAGCTGAGGCATTCACTAAGACAGGAGATAAAAAGATTATGAAAGGACACTCTGAGACATGGAAAAGAGTTTGAGATGCTCCCTCCAAGAAGAGGTTAAAAGAAGGGATTAGAGAAAATGGTGAAGAATGGTGTGACAGGATAAGGTTAAGAATTCCAGTGTATGGACAGATGAATAAGAAGAAGGAAAAAAAAGATAAAAAATAAATAACAGGGGTGAGGGGAGTATGGGATGTTCGGGGTGTTCTTTTTTACTTTTATTTTTGCTTTTATTCTTATTTGTATTTTTGTTTTTGGAGTAATGAAAATGTTCAAAAAGTCGATTGTGATGACAAGTACACAGCTATATGATGATACTGTGAACCACTGATTGTACAATTTGGATGATTATGTGGTATGTGAATAGATATCTGAATAAAATTGCATTGAATAAAAAAAAAAGAATTCTCCAAAACCTTCAGGCAGCAAATGCTTACTGAATGCTGAGTAGAATAATGAATAAATCCATGCTCACACATGCTGTTCCAAGCCTACAGAACATCAAGAATAAACAAGGAAATCTTAAAAGCTACTAGAGAATCAGAGAGCACTCCCACACAGGAGATTGTGGACTTGGAACTGGTGCAGTAGCAGGGTAAGACTTTGAGTCACATCCCCAAGGGATGGGAAGAGGACGGTTGCATTCTGTAAAGAGAAGATATTTGGGGGGCATTACTTGTATGAGAGGAACAGGGAATGTCTGCTAGGATTCCAGCGAATAGCCATTGTTTTGCATGCTCAGAAGAGCAACCCCTTCTTCTGAGTATCTCTCTTTCCCTGCTCTAACCTTGCTGCTTACATGCAAACTCCATCCTGTTTTATTTGTCCAAGAAAAGGTACCTGACCTCGGCAAGGGCAGCCATGAGAAGTCATCTGCAGGTGTCAGTTATCTGACCATGTTGGGGCCGTCAGAGCCCTTCCCCAAGATTTATTTTTTTAGAGAAGCTGTAGATTTACAGAAAAACCAAGCATAAAATACAGCATTCCCATACACCACCCTATTATTTACACCATGTATTGGTGTGGTGCATTTGTTATACTTCATGAACGCACCTTTTTATAATTGTACTATTAACAGTAGTCCATCATTTACATGATGTTCATAGACAGGGATCATTGCTTTCAATATACAGTCTGATGTTGCTGTTTTTTTTAAATTCTTGTTCTAGGAACTTATATGTACCCTAAAATTCCCCCCTTTTAACCACATTCCCATATATAATTCAGTGTGGAGATTTTTGACGTTAGGAACAGAGACCGTGGGTCATAGTAGTTCTCAGATGGCAAAGTTGTGAGAGGTGAGCCACAGGCTCTCTCAAAAGCCACGTGGACAACGCCAGTCTGAGAGAATAAAGCCGGTGCATAGACAAAAGCAGAGATGAGAGAAGGGAGAGCTAAAATCCTGTCAGCATTTAAGGATCTGCTCCCTAATTGTATCACTCCCTTTCCAGGTCTTATAGGAAACTTCCATAGAGTCTCCCTTTCGCCTAAACTTGTAAAACTTAGATTTCTATTATTTCCAAGCAAATGAATTTTAGTTAACTGAATGGCAAGACTTGACTTTTTGTTATTCTTCAACTATTTGTGCTTGCTTTTGGGAAATGTTCTTTGCTTATTTATCTACCGGGTTTTATGTAGCATTTATTTGTTTGTTTCAAATATGCACGATTTCTCAACCAAAATTCTCTGCCCCTTGACCTAATCCTCTCTCATTTCTCCTTTTTTCTAAAGCTAAAGTCTTTCCCATCTTTATATACACCCAAGTGCAGGCCCTCAAAAGCACTGACCCTTCCCTCTTTTTGCTTTCCCCATACCCAAGCAGCCATCAGATCTATAAATTCTACAACTAAGAATGTCTCCCTAATCTATCCATTCAGACTTTAACAATGATAAAGCCACCCCTAGACAGGGGAGCAGGCAAGCACCCCCATTTGCTACTGAGTTGCAAATTGAAAGAACTTTTTTGGAGGAAAACTTGGAAATACATTTCAAGAATCTTATAAAATGCATATGCCTTTTTACCAAGCAATTATACTCTAAGAATCGGGGGTGGGGGGAGGAATCAGACCTAAGAACAAAGGCTTCCAATATTTAAAGGAACAAGAAAGATGTTCACGATAATGAGGTTTTAAAATAATATTTAGTAAAATGGAGTAGTACTCCAGATATGCTAAATAAAAAGGAATATGAAACTCATCATACACACTATTATTCCAATTTCATTAAAATATATGTAGTCAGTGTGATTGTGAAAACCTTGTGTCTGATGCTCCTTTTATCTACCTTGTCAACAGACGAGTAGAACATATGGAATAAAAATAAATAATAGGGGGAACAAATGTTAAAATAAATTTAGTTTGAAATGCTAGTGATCAATGAAAGCGAGGGGTAAGGGGTATGGTATGTATAATTTGTTTTTTTTTCTGTCTTCGTTTTATTTCTTTTTCTCTTGCCTTTTTATTTCTTTTTCTGAATTGATGCAAATTTTCTAAGAAATTACCATGATGATGAAAATGCAACTATGTGCTGATATTGTGAATTACTGATTATATGTGTGGAACGGAATGATCATATGCTAAGAATGTTTGTGTTTCTTTCTTGTCATATTTTTTTTAAATTTAAAATTAATAAAAAAATTAAAAAATATATATGTAGTCAAATTCAGGAATTATTCAAAATTAGATATGAAGCAATTGGTTCCATTCTCCCCTGCCCTCGTCCCCAGGCCGGCCAGCCAAAGCTCCTGAGGGGCAGGCAGGCGAAGAAAGGGAGTGACATTTGGGGTTTGGGTCATTTGGGGTTTTTCGTCAGAGTGTGCTGTGTGCGATATAATTTTCAGCATCCTCACGTTATGCCTTTTGTGACTAGACCTAACAAAAGTACTGATTTCCGTTACTATTTCACAATGAAATGATGAACAAAGGCTAGCGTTCTTTGTGGTAGTAGTTTGTTGATTTTAATACCTGAAATATCCCTTCTCATTAAATATCTGCGAAAACTTAATTGCCAATGACTGCTTAGCATTTCAATATATGAGTGCACTCTTAACTTATTCAAACCCCTATTATTGAACATGTAGATAACTTGTCATTTGCCCTGTTGTAAGCAGTGCGGTGGAGAACATTTTGGTCCCATATGTCGTCTCTGGGCCCTCTGGGCCCCGCAGAACTACACAGATGTGAGCCAGGTAGGTTCCTGCCGTCTAGAGCATGTCCTCCCAGCAGAGGAGATGAAGCATTTATAGAAATAACTCCATTATGAGACACAATGTGATAAGTACTACATCAGAGGAGAGGAAGAGATGGGTTCCAATCCAGGCAAGGAGCCGGCTGCCGGGAGGAGGGGGCACGTGAACCAGGCTCCTCAGGGAGAGAGCTGGGAAGAGGGAGCTCACCCTCCTGGTGGCGACAGAAAATTGGTTTCCCATGGCTTCCAATACTGGAACAACAGGCCTTTGCACTAGAGTCTGAGAGTCTGCGCCCCAGTCTCAGGTCCTCTTGGAAACATGGCAGCTCTTGTCAGGTAGAGAGAACATTCCGTTCCCTCTACAGAAGTCCTGAGCTTTCCCCAAATCCCTTCAGCCCCACCAACAAGTTGATGCTAATGGGGAGGAGGGGGACAGGGGGGTGAAAAGTGGGGGACACAGAATCCCCAAAGCCCCCTGCATCCTCCCTCTGCCCCCCCCCGGGGGGGGGGCAGGGTGTGGGAGGGGCTATTCCCTGAGAGTGTGGGGGCCCTATGGCAGGCCCCCAGGTTCCCAGTCCCCAGCTCTCAGACCTCCTGCCAAACCCCAGCTCCTGGGGAATGTTGAGTAATCTTTGGAATTTTTCAGCAAGAAACAAGCACTTTCGAATTCCATTCAAGGCCTCCTGAGCCGGGCAAGCTGCCTGGAGCCTGCAGCCTGGAGCCCCGGAGCCCAGGACCTGCAGCGCCTGAGTCTTTCTGGGGCGGCTGGGGGACTTTTCAGTGTTTGTTTTCTCCTCGGGCTGGCGGGGCTGTAGGACACCATTGCAGTGAGGTCATGCAGCCCTGCCCCGCTGCGTCCGCGGGGGCTGGCTCGGGTGTGCACACGTCGGTGCGGGGGCCAGGCGCGTGGGGAAGGACCGTGCGGCAGCCTCAGCGTGCGTGCGTGAGCCTGCAACCCTCGGGACCTTCCCCCCTCTCCCCTGCCCCCCAATCGCTGCCAAGTCCCTACCCTGGAGCCTGGCCCAGGGACCACAGCCTCAGGGCTACTTTCTCTGTCCAGTTTCCTGGGGGCTGCACGGTCACGTAGGAGTCCAGTTGTGACTTGCTAGAAATAACTGAACAACGTCTTGCAATCAGCTCACAGCTCAAATGGCATCTCCTCCAGGAAGCCTTCCTGAGCCCACCTCCACGAAGCCAAGTTCTCCCAATATACACTCATGGCAGGCAACCTACGTCTCTCCTGAGTTCTTGTCTCTCTGGTTAATGATCATTGTTCGTTAAGCATTTGTTTAACATCTGTTAAACATTTCTTCCCTGCTATACCCCCAATACTGAGCCTAGCACCTAGCACATAGTAGGTGCTTTATGGATTTCAGTGGGCCAGGCAAAGTTCCGAGGGAGGCCTCAGGATTCTGCTTCCCAAGGCACGCCTGCCACGGCAGGGATGGCTGTGGGATCTTGTCACCACGTGTAGTGGTACCTCACAGCGTGACCCATTTCTGGGAATGAGGTTCCCTCTGCACCCCAGCTCCCCCACCCCCACCCTCATTTCCAACCAGGTAGGTGGGAGGCCACAGGGTCACTGTTTAAACTGAAAACAAAGCTCCTCTGTCTAATATCGGATCCCGAGTCCCAGGCTTGGACCAGCAAGGGTGACCTTTGCAGATAGTAGCTCTGCCAGCAGCACCTGCTACCCCCGTCTCCCAGATTTCTTCATCACCGTGGCTCCAGGATAGGTGGCGAAGACTCCATCTTTGCATCTTTAGTTTTTCTTAAATTTGTTTAGGGTTTGGGCGGGCCATGGAGGCTCAGCAGGCAGAATTCTCACCTCCCATGCCGGAGACTCAGATTCGATTCTGGGTGCCTGCCCATGCAAAAAGGAAAAAAAAAATGTATAGAGTTTGAAAGTTCCTAAAGCCTGTCATACTATTATGTCCTATGCACTTCAAGGACCAGGTGTTACCCTTTCCATTTTATAGAAGAGGAAACAGCTCCAAAGAAGTGATTTTTTTCTAGGGCATGGCTGGTAAGCGGCAGCATTGGGGTTCTAGCTCCTGGGACTCGGTGAGGCAGATATGGGGGTTCTGGACATGCAGGGAGAAGGCTGGGAGCTGGGAAGGAGGGGACCCAGGCCAGGCACCTGGGAGAGTCATGCCAGCCCTTTGAGGCAAGACGGCAGCGATCTCCGAAGGTCCTGGAAACAAGACAGAGCCTGCACGCTCTGGGCGCTGGACCAGAAGACCTGCTCTTTGTAAGCCAGGGAGTTTTTGTGCTTGTGTTTCCCGTGGCGATTTCCCTAACATTCTCCCTTAGTGGGGAGAAGCAAAAACAGTCTCTCTGCTATGCAGAGGTGAGCTAAAGGGACGGGTTTATATTATATCCATGTTTGTGCCAGAGTGTTTACAGGGATGCAGCAGCTTAAGGTGGGAGAATCCTAAAGGGGAGGGGGCTGAGAGGACAGGGTGGGGGGCACGTTTTCACTGCCACCCCCTACCCTGACCCCAGACACCTGGAGAGGATCAAAACTTAACTGTGCAAAATCTGGGGGTCCCTGTCACAAATAGTAGATCACTGTAACGCCCTCATAGGGTAGGTTTGAGGGTTTCATCATTCATTCCACAATATTTGAGTTCTAAGTGCCTGGGATGTAAAGCCAAGATCCCTGCCTCGGTAGAGCTGGTTTTCTAGAGGGTGAAGACAGACCGCAGAATAGAATAAGAAAGTACATTATGTGGCACCCTAGATGGTCATACGTACTACTGGGGAGCAGCGAGCCAGTGAGGGGCTGCGGGGGCTCTGGGATGGGAGTGGGAAGCTGAGGCAACTGCAGTGGTCAGGGCGGGTCTCTTGGGGAAGGGGAGATTGGCCCGAGTGGGAGTCAGGGAACCTGGAGGCCAGGAGGAAGTCAGTGAGGGCTAGCTGGGGGGCAGAGGGCAGAGGGCAGAGAGGTGAGAGGTCAGATCGCCTGAGACCTCAAGGCCTCAGGCTGCTGCAGTGAGGGAGACTGGGGCCGGGGAGGGTCTGACGCCTTGGGCTGCTGCATTGAGAAGAGACAGAAGGCGGCGACAGGAGACAGGACCAGACGCTGCTGCCATATGCAGGTGAGAGACCAGGAGGGGCCTGGAGCGACGGGAGGTGGTGAGAGGAGGTGCGGGGCTGCTGACAGTTGTGAGGTGGGATGTGAGAGGGATGCCTCCGTGGTTAGGGCCCTGAGCCGCTGGAGGGATGGAGTTGCCATTAATTGAGATTGTGCGTGTCCTGTCGTTATAGCTCCTGACCCTGTACCCTGGGCCAGGCCCCGGGCCTGCTGCATTGCACCCTGATCCCATTTAACCCTCACTGCCCCAGGAGGCAGGAATTTGTTCCCTCAGCCCCGACAGGGTAACTGAGTAGCCACGGCCATCTGGCAAGGGAGGGGCACAGACCAGCGCCGCCGGCTGAACCCGCAGAAAGGGAGAATGCATCCTCTTCCTGCATCTTGTCCCCAGGACTCTGTCCCCCCATCCCCTCACCCCGCCTTACCTTGTCTGGCCTTGACTTCACTCCCTCTTTCCCTACATCAATCTGCTTCCAAGGTACCAGCAGCTCCCAAGGCCTGATGCTCTTTGGATGCTGAGGACTTCTTTGAGACAACTCCAAAACTCCTTATTTGGAAACCTGAAATGAACAGGAAGGCGGCCAGGCCTAGGATGTTTGGGGGCTTCCTCAGAGCCCTTGGGCAGACAGGTGGGCTGTGAGTCAGGGAAGCAACAGGTGGGAGAGAGCGAGTGGAAGCTCGGCAGCTGTTGCAATAAAAATCTGGGATTTTTGTAAATGTAGTCAGCTCCGAAACTCCCCCCATACCATCGCAGCTGGAGGGGCTTCTCTCCCACCCATCAGAATTTCTTTTGCCCTTCTAGACTGCTGTGGTCCCAGTTTACAGGCAAAACAAAAACACGGGATCAGAGATTTTATTCTGATGTCACTCAGATATAGAGACAACACTTTGTGTGTGTGTGTGTGTTTGTGCATGTGTGCACGTGGGTGTAGGGGGTATTGGAAGGGTGGAAATCTGCACGCACGCAGCATGTCTTCAGGGGTCTAATGGCCACTGCGTCTACCTGTGGGCCTGTGGGTGCCATGGACTTCCTTTTTTTTGACCTTTTTTATCGTGAAATATAACATATATACACAGGCAATAAATTTCAAAGTACATCTTAACAAGTAGTTATAGAACAAACTATGGCATGGGTTACAGTTTCACAATTTCAGGTATTTCCTTCTAGCTGCTCCAAGACACTAGAGACAAAAATATATATATATATCAGTATAAGGATTCTGTAGTCATACTCATTTGTTAAACCCTGTCTTCTCTGTTACAACTCCTTTGAGCCTTTTTCCAAATTTTAGGGATACTTGGGCAATGACCATTCCCACTTCTTCATGTTGAAAAGGGGTGTTGACATTATGGCATAGAGGGATGCAGCTGGTTGATGCTCTTGGAGAGACTGGGAACTCCAAGTTTCAGGGCTTATCTGGCCTAGGAACAATCTGAAGATTTTAGGTTTCTGAAAATTAAACTAAATGAGTGAAACTTTTATAGAATCTCATACAGAGCCCTGGATATTCTTTAGATTTTACAGGAATTCTGTTGGTTGGAGCTTGGCAAACTATGGTGATTAGTAATATCTAGCCGAAGCTAGTGTGAAAGTAGCCTCCAGAATAGCCACTCGATTCTATTTGAAATCTCCTAGCCACTAGTATCTTGTCTTGTTACATTTCATTTTCCTCTTTTGGTCAGGTAGGCATTGTCCATCCCATGGTGTCAGGGCCAGGTTCATCCCTGGGAGTCATGTCCCACTTTGCCAAGGAGACTTACACTCTGGGATGTCATGTCCCATGTAGGGGGAGGGTAATGAGTTTACTTGCTGACTTGGGCTTAGAGAGAGACAGGCCATGTGTGAGCAACAAAAGAGGTTCTCTGGAAGCAACTCTAAGGCATAATTATAGATAGGTTTAGCTTCTCCATTAAATAAATAAGTTTCATTAGAGCTAGCTTCAAGAACAAGGACTTGGCCTATTAATTTGAGAGTCCCTAATGATTGAAAGTATCAGGGATTTCCTAGGTGGGTAAGTTAAATAGCTCCATATTTTTTCTCCAGTCCCTCAAGGGTCTTTGCCAATACTTTTTTAAATTATTTTCTCAAAATACCCTGGAATGTATCTGGGTATTACATTAAGTTATACACAATTGCAAGAACTCATTCCCAATTCTAGGCTCCATGTATTTAGGTTATTGGACTGAACTGGCCTGGACTTCCTTTTTTCTGCAAAGAGAGAAAGAGTTTATTACTAGGCACATAGTAGGAGAGCACATGACCTAGTGGCCCAAAATCTATCCCTGGACTTCCTTTTTTTTTTTTTTTAACTTTTTTATTAATTAAAAAAATTAACAAAAGAACATTAATATATCATTCCATTCTACATATACAATCAGTAATTCTTAATATTATCACAAAGTTGCATATTCATCATTTCTTAGAACATTTGCATCGATTTAGAAAAAGAAATAAAAAGACATCAGAAAAAGAAATAAAACGATAATAGAGAAAAAAAGATTATACATACCATACCCCTTACCCCTTGCTTTCACTTATCATTAGCATTTCAAACTAAATTTATTTT